>JAOBYE010257209.1:0-16346 GCA_025403585.1 Parazoanthus swiftii | reverse complement strand
TATTTTGACTCCTTATCACCAGAAAACTAAGCGTAATTTGAAACGTTAAAATTTGAGGCATATTCTGAAATTTTTGCGCTGGATAAGAGGGGAAAATGAAAATCCCGGGTATTTTGACTCCTTATCACCAGAAAACTAAGCGTAATTTGAAACGTTAAAATTTGAGGCATATTCTGAAATTTTTGCGCTGGATAAGAGGGGAAAATGAAAATCCCGGGTATTTTGACTCCCTCCTACTACATTAATTTTTTGCCTCAGCATAAAACAGAAAGCGGAAAAAAATCTACTTCAAACTTCAAACAAACATGTCAGTTCACAAATCAAAAGACAATCAGAGATTTTATTTTAGCAGAAAATTTTAGTGTGATACAATTAAGGGTTTCCAAGAAATTATTGTTTAAACATGTCAAAATTTATAGAGATTTATAAATGGCTGGACCAAACCATATATTTTTTGTTAATTTAGGAATTTTCAAAAACTCGTTCCTGAAAAAAAAAACATTTTCAACATACATACTGTACATGTATTCAATTTCACATCTTAATGCTATGTCAAGATTTAATATGATTGTAAATAGTAAGACTTTATACTTCGCACATACCTCTTCCTCAACCACTGCTGGACCTTTTGAGCGAAGTCGTAATGTTGCCTTACCACTGCCAACAGTGTTAGCTGCCTTGGCATCATCATTTGCAAGTGAATTTGCTGTGTTTCCTTTTCCTGATCGGGGGCCAATTCCCTCTGTGTAATTATAAACAGTGCTACAGTGAACATTTTATATTTAATTACTAATTATATTTATACATGTGAAATAGCAAACCAAATAAACAATTGAAGAGCTCTGTACAAAAATGCCCCAAGTGACAATAATTTTTCAAAACTGTTCATTCAATACATGTACATGTATATCTTTCCAAGTTCTCGAGCACGATCCATTTTCATGATGCCAGTATCATTTTAGGGATGAGGAGACCTGGAACGAACTCAACTTGCTGTCCTAGTGACAAGATTCAGGATGGCATGAAATATTTGCACAATCTTTTCTCATTCAAATCTTGCTGTATAAAATTTGTGCAAAAAAACAGACTGAAGATAAATGAGTGGATCAAACCTTTACAAATCCCAAATGGAAAATTCTTCATGTAAATTATTTTGTCATCAAAATACTCAAGAAAATGTAACAGGTTTTCACTACCATAAACCTGCAAAACTCTAGTTGAATAGACTGAAATTATGTACAAGACGCTAGGCAAACTTTATGTCTCAAGTTATTCTCCATGTTTTATAATAAAATTGGGAGTTGTTTGACTTTGTGTTTTTGTGTTGTTATGCTAATTACTTACTATAAAAACAAAAGGTTCTGTAAGTGCAAGTAATGACAGGAAGGTTGAGTGAATACAACTCGTTGCATACCGCAGAATATGCAATGGCAATCCTAGCCTCTGATTGGCTGTATTTTTCAAGGCATGGCATAAAATATGATACAGCACCATGAATCCACACCACACTACTCAGCACAATACAATGTAATGGACTTCATTTTATGAGGGTTACACTTGACAGTTATGTACTAACAAAATTGATATTATTTCAATGCCTTTTAACAGGGGCTTAAAACCTGTACAATGATTTATATAAATCTGTATAGTTGAAAAAAAATTGAGACACAAAGTCCTCTAAATCAGTGTTAGTTGTTAACTCATTTTAACCAGTGGGCAGCCAGGTAAAGGAATATTCTTTTTCACCTTTAAAAATACAGCAGGAAGACATAGAAATGAGTTAAAATTCTAAAACAACGTTTTAGAAACTGAAACTTCAAGTCCATAATATGTACAATGCATTTGCAATGGGTAATATACATGTATCAAAGTGTATCTACAACTGAAGTTGTGTTGCTGCAAATGTCATGATATTTAATCTGATCAAGAGTACAGTCATGATTGTATAAATTCAGTGTTCTAGCTAGCTAAAAGAAACAAGAGGGCACCCTAATTTACATTCATTAATATTCGTGAGTTCAGCAGTATTACCGATAACTATCAATGATTTTTTTTAAATACCGTAGTTACCTAATTATGTTTACATGTAATGCGCACTTTTTTCTCAAAAATTTTGCCTTTGAAATCGTGATGCACATTATATACTTAACCCTTTGTTTTCATAGCAAGTATTTGGCATAACAGCACAAAAATACTAAGTCAAACAACTCCCAGTTATGAAACATGGAGAATAACTCAAGACAAAAAGTTTGCCTAGCTTCATACATCATTCCAGTCCACATCCACCTCATACAACCAGAGTTTTGCGGGTTTACAGTCGCGATGAAAAACCTGTTGCATTTTCTCAAGTATTTTGATGACAAAATTATTTACATGAAGAATTTTCCATTTCCGCTTTGTACGTAAAGGTTTGGTCCACTCATTTATCTTCTGGTTTTTTGCACAAATACAGCAAGATTTTCAGTGAAAAAGATCGTGCAACTACTTCACACCGTCTTGAATCTTGTCTCGTGGCCAGCAAGTCGAGTTTGTTCCAGGTCTCCTTGCCCATCAAATGTTACAGGCACCACGAAAATGGATCTCGAGTTGAAACATCGACATTTTCGGCAATTTAACTACAATTTTCATTATGTTCTTAAGCTGAGACTCTGAAAACGACAGGGCGCTGCCTGAAAACGACAGGGCGCTCAGAAAAACATTGCATTCAAAATATTGCATTGTACTGAAATGTACTATTAAATTTTGCTATATTGCATTGCAATGTACTGTATTGCATTGTTTGTATCATACTGTAATGTACTGTGTTTCATTGCATTGCACTGCACTGCACTGAATAGTCCTACATACATGTATGTAAACATCATATCTATAGCTTTAATCTGCAGTACTTGTACTTACCGAATCCCCTCTTTGGTTCATTCATTTCAAATACAATTTTCTCGTTCAGTGGCAATTCTCGAAGCATTCGTGCAACATCGAAGTGCCGTAGACCTTCTATACTATTACCATTAATTGCCACAATTTGATCTCCAATACATATCTGAGGAACTTGGTCAACAGTACTCCCTTCCTTAATTCTCTTAATGAAGGCACAACCTGTCCCATTGTCTGTTATTGTGAGACCAAGTGAAGGTTGACCCTTAAATACTTCAACTGTTTTCCGTTGTCCTTTCAAATGAGCAAATATGAAGTCGTCCAATCCAATCTGTCCACCGAGAAGTCTCTCCATGTCAACCCGATATGTATTTAATGTACAGAACAAAATCTGTTCAGGAAAAAAACAATCATGTTTAATTTGAGTAACACTTGCATTTATGTTAAATTTAACTATTCAACTGTTTATTTAAAATTATAGTCTTAACTAAAAAGGGAATAAAACCAATGCTTACAATTGGAAATTAGGTTTAGATGTCAAATACAAACTGAAAATTCCCACCACAAACAGTGCCAACAAAATCGTTTAACCTGAACAATTCTCCTATAAATTTTTATTCTTATTGTGCAGCTGCTGTCGTTGCTCAATGTTTAATACTACCCCCAACCCAGCTCTCTTTATGTTACAAAAAATGTTCAGCGTTGATTAATACCCAGTTCGCTGTTCATCTAAAGTCAATTGTATTTATATCAATTGAATTCAATGATAGCACCACTCAGAGTCATTTAGACAACAAAAACCGCTAATCATATTACTGCTGTCTAGACTAAAACAAAAAGTATGAGACTTGCATGCAAGCACTTTAGCCAATGAGTGACAAGCAAAAAACAATAGTTTTGCTTCTTTGAAAAACTTGAAATCATATGACAGTTGTTAATTTTCCAGTGTTTACAAGTTTACAATAGCCGAATTCCAATATAATAGGTATTCAGCTGAGAGTAAACCAGAGAGGTGAACTTTATGACAGTGGTAGACAGTTGCCACAAAATAATATGTGAGATCATTTGTTAAATTGTAAGTTGTGATGTTCTGTTACAGTAGTCAGGTTATATCCAGGGGAGCCTACATGTATTAAGTAGAATAAAATATTTCAAAATGAGCCATGTCACCATTGAAGGAAACATGTTTTCATTTATTAATTTTTAATGAAACTTTCAAACCTCATTACAAACCAAATGCATCTCAATTTTAGGAAAAAAATCAAAAATGGATAACATGAACACTAATCTACAGTAAAACAATGAAAATTTCCTCTAATGACATTTGGTAGGATTTTATTATAAAGATAGAAAATGTAGTAATAAAGTTATCATTCTGCAACCGTTTCTAATTTTGTGTTGGAAGTAATACAGGGTTCTGTGAGAGTATTCAATATTAAGAAAAAAGGTAGCAAGAGGGGGCCCAAATCTGAGGGGCTCATAACTTGATGTATTTTTGTTTCCAGATAGGCCTATCTTATAAGCAAGGGGCTTATAACCGTAAATTTATGGTACACCAAGTCCTACTAATACAATAGCTTAAAGTTATGTATTAATGACCATATTTAGTTATTAACGACATGTAATTTAGAAGACTGGAGATCGATAATTCATACTTCAATCGAGTTTTGAACAGCTAGTAAGTACACTTTTGTCAAAGAAGTGGACAGGAAACATAGTCAATAAACAGCTCTACGAAAAACAGATAAATTCCAACTTCAATTAGTATTAGTTAGGATGAGCTGGATAAGCTCCTTCAGGGCATTATTAAGTTTGAAGCCGTTGGAACTAACAAAAATTTAATCACGTTGATCACGACTAAAATTTTGAGATTCGTGCAAGGTAAGAAACGAATCCAAGAAGTGTTCCAACAGCAAACGTCTGTATATATAACTGCATTCAAAAAATTCAGAAAGCTGGGTATAATTACTTCGCATTAACACAAACAGATGGTTCAAGCAACAAGACGATCACAATAGACCACAGAATTAGAACGCCTACAACATTCTTTTGTTTTGAAGTGTCAAAAGTTTTCAGTTATTAGACGAATTGTTTATACTATTTTTTGACAAAAGTACTGAATCATATTGATCAAGTAATACTGAACAAAACATGTCTGGCATTCAAAGTGACAAAGCACAACTTAAAATGTAATTTGCCTACCTGTTCCACAGAAATAGAATGAGTTTCGGCGATCTTTTCATACAGTTCCTTAACATTAGTGAAGCCTTCGACTTTTCCCGTTGCACTGCCATGGGCCAACTGACAATAAAACACAAATCTCGGAGATGGATCTGGTGGGTGTTCTTCCGGCAATGTTGCCACAGACGCTTGTGGATTTTGTGCGTTACGGGACGGTTTGGCGACTTGCGAAATGTAGTTGTTCGACGCTCCAGACGCTTGCTTCGAGTTACGATGTGATTTTGGTGATGACTGAGCCTTTTTATCACTTAGATCTTCATTCTTTCGTGCATCACTGAAACTTGCACCCCCTTTCTTAAATAACGGCATCTTGAATGGTAATAATGAGTCTGCAAAAACCACAATTTTCAACTTCTTCTTTCTTTTCACTTCCGTCGATTAGAGAAGAAAACCCATTGGGCACCGGCCTCGTTTCCATGCTTCGACGAAAAATTGTCCGTGTGTCGAAAGATCCTGGGCACGAGAGATGGAACGAGACTGGGGGCGCGAGGGGGGGGAGGGGAAGGAGGCGGAGGGGGGAAGAGTGGGGCTTGAGCCATTCTAATACTCCGACCGTCGGTAAGTATATCGATCGAATCCGGCTCTAGCTAGAAATCACAAAAGCGAAGCTGAACAGAAATTCGGCAATGTTTCTACCTCATCTGGCTCCGCTGTGGTCGACCCCACGGATCCCCCCCCCCCCAGAGGGAATATTCCTCCATATATGTGCCGCTGTTTAGCTCAGGGCCTTTGGTTCTGGAACAGGGTAAATAAATCACGAGCTTAGTCTGGGCCGGGACTGATTAGGGTTGGCTAGTCTAGGAAAAGATATCCAAACTCAGGTCTGAACTAAAGAGGTGCCAGCGGCGAATACCTCAGTTATACTTACATGTACTACAAAACTTCCTCCTTGGTCGTTAGGTCGTCCGATACACTCATACAGTTTTAAAGCTCCCGAAAACTACGAAAAATTGTAAAGAAGGAAATAGTACTAATCGCCAGCCTCCTTTACAACAAAATCTCCATGTAAGAAACCTGAATATTTTTTAATAACGATTGATAAAATGTGATGAGATAAATTGCTCTACAAATATCCCAAGTTATGCATCGATCAAATCGAAGCTTAAACATCCCCCCCGGCAACCCCCGGGCATTTGACCAGCTTTCATGCCCGGGGGTCGGGAATTTGACACCAGGATGTGCCCGGGGGGTTGGGCATTTGAACGTAAGGGAGGGGGAGGGTCGGGCATTTTAACAAAACCGAAATACCTGATCGAACGATTCATACTCATAGTTCCCACAGTCAACTCGCATGACGTAAATCAAAGCATTTCTCAAACACTGAAAATACTTACCTGTGAGTCTAGGATGTACAATATTTTAATACAACAAATATTGTGATAGAAACAGCTCATTGTGACTGAATTCGAGTCTTCTTCGGCGACGATTCGATTGTTTTTCATGGTCAGGGCAGCTTGGTAATCAACCAGCCCGCCATCGCCACAGGCCCAAACCCACCCCAGGCCCGAGACTGATTCAATGCATTTTTTCAATTTCAGTCCCGGGGGTGGGGCAACATAAATGGTGGGGCATTTGATCGGCAATCTTGTCCCGGGGATGGGGAATTTGACCATAAAAATTTCAAAAGTTCAAATGCCCGGGGGGTTACCCGGGGGGATGTTTAAGCTTCGATTTGATGGATGCATAATACCTCCTGAGAGAAAGTCCGAGGAAGGAAATGGGCCCACATGCACGGAGAAAGAAATAGTCCTGTGGTCCCGGCGCCGGCGGGAATCGAACCCACAAACTCCGGAACTGATCACCTTTGCTCTACCAACTGAGCTTCAAGGCCAGATGGGAGCCGAGCACTCTCAAACAGAGTTGGTTTTTTTTTTACAACCGCTGGGCCCAGTATCCTGGGACGAGAACCCAGTCTCGCGCTGCCAGGCCTTCAGTCCGGTCCGTCAGGACTGACAAACACAGGAACTTGAAATGATCGCATCAGTTAATATATAATTACGAAGTAGGTAACCAGGTTTTGCAAGACTGGAAGATTACAATTGTCTGGTAAGAAAAGAACAAGTGCTGTTCATAGTTCATTTGCATTGTGGCTAGTTTCACAACGAGCTTACAATGATCTGTTTCTGGTTTAAAACCGCACTTTTTGTAACAGTTTTAAAGTGCCAAAGTTTTGATGTTGATCGTATTTTTTAGGGGTTGAAATTGGCAATCTAGTATTTTTTAGGGGTTTTCTTGGACAAAACCCGAGTCTTGAGAATACCTGATATTTTTAGGGTTAATGCTGGTTATAATAACGACGATACGCTCGCAAACATGAGAGTACAAATTAATACATACTCTTAGGCCATCTCTTTTTCTCCATCAGACTGTGGATCATTGGTGTACAACAAGTATATCATCTCTTCAGATCTTGGATATTCAATCATGGCCACTGTGTTTGCAAGGACAAAGTTGCTTGGTCAATTTACCAGACAAGGCCTTTTGAGAAGCAACAAGTAATTGATATGTATATGTATACATACATGTATATCTTATTTATTATAGACAGTTAAGGCCAAACAAAATTTAATATGTGTGTTTCCAGTTACCAACTGTCCCTACCAGTTTAGGTTGCCAACCCTAGTTTTTTTTACTGTCGTTTTTGTTTTTTTACAATTGATTTAAATTCTCACAGAAAAATGCTTTCAGGTTCAAGCCCATTTGAAGTAGCTATCGAATACCCTGCCTAATAAACGCAATATAGTAACTAATGCCTGCTACGCGTCAAAATAACACTAACCCTAACACTAAACCCTAACCTAACCCAAACCCTAAACCCTAACTCTAACACACTACGCATAGTGCGGGGTATTCGATAATTAAGCCGCCCATTTTTGTTGCAACTTATTATATTAAAACTATCTTTACTAAAAGCTTGGAAATGATTTGTTTTTGTAACGTTTGTGTGCTGCAGACAACACAGACGGGGACAGTGTAAAATATATAAATCTAGCTTACCATCCTATGTAGAATGAATTTTTTTGTATATCTAAACCACCATAAAAATGATCAACTTTTCTTACCCCCTAGAATTTACAGAAACTAGCATATTTTAACACACCCAACAATCCATACACTACACAAATGCCTGCCAGTACACATACATATAAAGAACAAAACACTTGTAAATATTTTACAAAATCAATACATACCTTTATACACATCCAAATCAAAACCAACAAACATCAAATTATTTGTTAATTGACATTTCTCACCATAGCAAGTACGCAAAAATGCACATATTAAGTTTATTGTATACTTGACTAATTATGGCCAAAACACAAATAGAAGTCAAACTACAACAGATCCAAGGGATTGTGGTCCAATTACATGTAATTATGTTTAACCAAACAAAACAGTTTTTTTACTTACAAATGTAGATATACCAGTTCTGTTTTTATAAAAAAATACTTTGTAACAGGCAAATAAAGTTATTTTAAAAAAATAAAAAAACAACCCTACAGGTCTACCTTCCCTAATTTAAAAAGCATGTAACCTGAAACACACATAATTATTCTTTTGTTTGTCTTAAGTATGCAGTATGGCTGGATATTGTTATGAGTTTAAAAAAAAATTAACCCTATAGCTACCTGCCTACCCTAATTTTAAAAAGCATGTAACCAAAAAAAATCATAATTATTTTTTTGTTTGGCCTAAGTACATAGTATGGCTGGATATTGTTACATGTACAAGTCTTGCAGTATTTAGATGTGCATGAAAGGGTGAGTAACATCATACAGCTATATACTACATATACATGTATTGTTATAACATTATGACTTTTCCTTTTTAAAGTAAAATAATTTTCATTAAAGCTTGTTCAACTAGTTTGTTGCTATACAAAAAACCTCTACAATACAAATATCATAGAATATTTGTACTTGTTCCAGGACTGAATATAATTTTTGTGTACTCAATGAATTGAAGTTTTGTTAGTATTACTGGTCAGCATAAACCCTCTTACATGTATAAGCCCCCTTTCAAATTAGCTCCCCTCCTATAGACCCCCTCTAATAAGCCCCCTCTCAAACAAGCCACCACTCTAATAAGTGCCCCTCTAATAAGCCTCCTCTCTAATAGGCCCCCCTTTAATAAGCCCCCTCTAATAAGCCCCCTCTCTAATAAGTTCCCTCTCTAATATGCCCCCTCTCTATTAAGCCCCCCTCTAATAAGACCCCCTCTAATAAAAGCTCCTCTCTAGTAAGCCCCTTCTAATAAGCCCACTCTAAAAACTTCCCTCTAAAAATCCCCCTCTAACAAGCCCTCCTCTAACAAGCCCTCCTCTAACAAGCCCTCCTCTAATAAGCCTCCTCTCTAAAAAGCCCCCTCTAATAAGCCCCCTCTCTAATAAGCCTCCTCTCTAATAAGCCCCCCTCTAATAAGCCTCCTCTCTAATAAGCCTCCTCTCTAATAAGCCCCTCTCTAATAAGCCTCCTCTCTAATAAGCCCCCTCTAATAGGCCCTCCTCTAATAACCCCCTCTGATAAGCCCCTCTCTAAAAAACCCTCTCTAATAAACCCCCTTTCTAATAAGCTCCAATCTCTAATAATAAGCCTCCCTCCAATAAGCCCAGGGCATGAAATAGGATAAAAAATGGATACCATCAAAATTTGTATTTGCAATCCAAGATTATTTTGGCTTGCAATTTTTTCTTTCATTTGGCCATCCAAATACTTTTTGGCATGCCAGTTCCCCATTTTGGCCTGCCATTGGCATTTGGCACCCTTCTATTTGCACCTTAAAATCCCCCCATCTAGAGCTTCAAGTTTCTAATACATAACCCCTACCATCCCCTTCCCCACCCCCAAAATATTTTGCACTAGTTTTGGGTATTCTTTACCTAAATAGTTAAATTTTTTTTAAGTGTTGTATATTCTTGTTCAGTTTGGCAAGATAACATTTCAGGTTGAAAATAGTAAGTTTAGCATTCAAGACTATCATTCATCAAAGCTGGGTGGTATTTCACCTGATAGTACCAAGATATCAATAATGCCAAGACATGAACATAAGAACATATTTGTAACTTAGATGTGTAAACATATTAAAACTAGAGGTACTTACTGATTGTTTTGAACCAAGTAAACCAAACTGGTCTGTTGTACACATATGCGCACATACTTTTTTGTTTCCTTGTCTGGATTACTGTCTAGTAGACATAATTTTACTTGTGATTTTCAAGGACAAAACTTTAAAGTTCAGTTTTACGATTTTGTCATGTAACTGCCTGTCACTTCAACATTACAGAAACCTTAATTATCAAGTGTTGTTTGACTTTTATATGATGTTCAGCCATGCATGACATGCAGTTTATTGTTTTCATTTACAGCAAATGTCTGACTGGATCCCGAAAATGGTCTCAACGACTCAGTGTAAGAGCTGTGAGCACAGCATCTGAGAGGGAGGAGTCTTCAGCAAACTACACCTATGTAGGTGTGGTCTGTGGTACGCTGACTGCATTGGGCTTAATTTCTTTCAAGCACAAGGTACATTGTACATGTACAGGCCTGTAGGCTGGATTTTCGTTGGGGGGGTGTAAACTTCATAAAACTTGGACTCTTAAAGCCAAATTTATAATTTACTGCCATTTTTTTTTAGTGGTTTTTATTTATGGTAGCACCAACTGTTACGATAAACCTGTTCGGACATTTTCATCGTCTTGCTAAACCTCCAAATGCAGGTCACCTTTTTTGGTTCGTGGGGAGATGCGAATGCACCCTGTGCACCCCCACTAGAGAGCTTGAAGCGTGCCTTTGGCGCTCAGTTTATGAAAACTTAAAACTTTAATTTTGAGGCCACATGAAGACTGAAATGGTGCATACTCAGTTGTTCACATTCTCCAGAAAACCACAAAATTTAGCTTTTTACACTCTATTTTTCTGAAGACGATGATGGAAAGCTGGCCAGCTGGTTGCTTGCGTTCCCATGTGAATTCAATTTCTGTAATCATGTCTGTTGTTTTTTAAATAAATGTTCTCGTTGACGTTTGTGACCTTGTTACTTAAGTTCTCTACTGACCACTCAACCACTGTCCCCCCTCCCCCAGTGCTCCTACGTGCTTTACAGTGAAGGAAGTTAGAAGTGAAAAATTAATCTTTTTGTTGTTTTTGCTCTGTTTTGTAAAGTGCGTTTTCGTTGTTTATCTTAAACCTCATTAACATATAACAGCATAAAACCAAATTTGGAATAAAACCAAAATGAGTCCATAGCTTGACAAAGCATCGAACAGTTAGTACAGTCTGAAAATTTGAGTTTTTTTAAAGGAATAATTTAGGAGAAATGAATGTTTGGAAATGTCAAAAACTAGAAAGTTCTGTTTGGCTGGAGGCAACCTCTTGCCTCCAGCCATACATTCTCTGTAATTCTCGAAATATTTGAACATATATTTCTCCTTGATTATTTGATAGACAGTATCAAACCAAAATCGTCAGTGAATACGAATTCTGGACTCATTTCGGTTCAATCCTAAATTTGGTTTTATGCATAATTATGCTAATAAGGGAAAATGTAAACGATTATGTCATCTGAAACTCTCCTATAGACTCAGCAAGCGCGGGAAGTAAAGAAGTCAGAGCGCAACTCCTCGGTATCAGAAACAGAAAAGCCAGGAGCTGGCCCCTCGTTACCAGTATACACGCGCGATGAGGTGGCCAAACACAACACCAAGGAACACGGGATCTGGGTCACATACAAGGGCAGAGTGTATGACATCACAGAGTTTGTTGACAGCCATCCTGGGGGACCCTCGAAGATTAGCTTGGCTGCAGGGGGTGCGTTAGAACCCTTTTGGTCCATGTACGCAGTTCACTGGACCAAGGAGGTGCTGGAGATACTTGAAGAGTACCGTATAGGGGATCTGACCCCCGAGGACCATCACCAGACCTCGGATATACAGGATCCCTACGCTAATGACCCTGAAAGACACCCAGCACTGAAGGTCAACACCAAGAAACCATTTAATGGAGAGGTGCCTGTTGCGCTACTCGGGGACAACTTCATTACACCAAAAGAGCTGTTTTTCGTTAGAAATCATCTTCCTGTGCCAGATATAGATGCTTCAAAGTTTCAGCTTGAGGTTGGTTTTTACATAAATTTTATTAGCGGTACGGGCGTGGTACAAACAAAGGTGCAAGAATCTGAAACTCATGCTGGGTTTATCTTGGAATTATAGTGTTACAGAGGTACTTCGCAATCATTTTGGTTGGGGTGTGGCGTGCTTTGTGAGACTTTACCCGTTTTCAAATTTCCCATACGTTTGCTTTAAGGGGAATTTTCACGGCTTTGCACATGCGCGACTCAGATGACAGCCATTGTCTCATGGCCAATAGCAACCAAGAAATTACACCGGGAACTTATCCTGACCTCGATCGACCTTCTGCGCATGTTCGGGTTCTCAGAAATTTAATTCTGTCTTCCGGCCCGGAACAAAACCAGAAGAATAACAACAAACCACATTGAACAGTTGCTGATCGAGGTCAGGACAAATTTCCCGGATGTATTTCCGTGGTTTCTATTGGCTATGAGACAGTTGCTGTCATCCGAGCTCGCGCATGTGTAAAGCTGTGAAAGCGCGATAAGTAAAGAGTATTTACCAAACATTACAACTGTGGGAAGTTGATAGTTTGGGACAACAACACGATAGCGAGACACATTCACACAACAACCCCAGGTCCCCGAACAACCTGCACGTTACAGTCGGAGTGAACAAGACCACAGAAGTGACCAAAAGCTTTGCCCATTCAGGAAAAGTTTAAAACTGTTTTGTGGTTAGCATTCTCTTATTACCTTTAGGTCGGTGCAGATGGGAAGGGCAACACCCTAAAGCTCTCACTTCATGATTTGAAGACCAAATTTGAGAAGTACACAATTGCCACCACGCTCATGTGTGCGGGGAACCGGCGCAGTGAGATGAACGCGATCAAGAAGGTGAAGGGCTTGAACTGGGGCTCAGGCGCCGTGAGTACAGCCAGGTGGAGTGGGGCGAGACTGCGAGACGTACTGGAGCATGCAGGGCTTGACGAGAGGAAACTGGAGGCTATGGGAGTACGCCACGTACAGGTAACACAACTGCGCATGCGTAGGTTGTAGCAAGACTCTCAAAATCCACTTGACTGTACCAAAAAGATGGTGACCGTACATTTTACCACAACCCTTGTAAACCTAACACAGCTATTTTTGCAATATTCATCCCTGTACAGTGCAGTAGCAACGTTGTGTATGCTTGGTTTGAAGATCCTTTTTATAAGCAATTTTAGGGTTTTCGCGTCCTAAGCATTATGGGTAAATGAACCAGTTGCAGCTAAAGCACGCGACCTGCAAAATTGTTAACCAAATATTGCCCACCTTTTACAGTCTACTAAGAAAAGTAAGATAATAAGGGATTGTGTTTTTAAACCCTTCCTTTAAATTGTAAACTATCCTTGCTTTATTTATATTCGTGAACGTAGTTCATCTTTTTTTTCCGACATATCAGCCTGTTTAACGTAGAATAGTATATGCACAGCTTGGAAAAAATGAAACTGGCGTGCATATAAAGACAAGACGCCTAGGAAGTCCAATCCTTCAGTCTTACAAGCTTAGCTTTCTTAGCATGTGCTTTGGTGTCATGGCATCTTTGTTGATACATTTCTGTGTTTGTTGATTTCTGTAAACAGTTTGTGGGAAAAGACGCGGACTCCTCCGGTTTACCCTACGGTGCATCAATTCCTGTGGAGAAAGCCTTATCGCCAACGGGAGACGTACTGTTGGCGTACGAGATGAACGGCAAGGACATTCCCCGAGACCACGGTTATCCTATACGAGCGATAGTCCCCGGGGTGGTGGGAGCTCGCAATGTCAAGTGGGTAAACAAGGTCGTGGTGAGCAAGGACGAAAGTCCGTGTCACTGGCAGCGAAATGACTACAAAGGTTTCAACCCAACTGTTGACTGGGACACTGTCGACTTCACCTCCGCTCCGGCCATACAAGATTTGCCCGTGACGTCATCTATTACTGAGCCCGCTAACGGTACGAGCGTGTCCGCTGACGAGGAGGAGATTACGGTCAAAGGCTACGCCTGGAGTGGTGGAGGGCGTGGCATTGTACGCGTGGACGTGTCTGCAGATGGCGGGAAAACCTGGCCATATGTTGCCTCGCTTTCGGGAGAGAAGCAAACACTTAACCGGGAGTGGGCCTGGACGCTCTGGGAGGCGACGGTCAAAGTTCCCAAGGATTGTGAGAAGTTTGAAGTTTGCTGTAAGGCCGTGGACAAGTCCTACAATACGCAGCCAGACACAGTAGCTCCCATTTGGAACCTTAGAGGGGTCCTGTCAAACGCTTGGCACAGAGTGAACGTCAACGTTGCAGCTTCCGAATAAGAGGAGCAGGCTGGAGCCTTGGTGGGAAGGGGGTGGGGGGTGCTGTCAAGTGCTTTGGGTTGCTGTTCAGATGTTTGGCACAGGGCATTAGGTTGGAAATAGGGATATATTTTTAAAATAATCAAAAAAACCAAGTAGCGTAAGCTTGGCTACCTGCGCAAAAGCTAGCGGAAATGCCGTCAAATCCAATATGGCGCCTAGGGCTACAGCATGCTGACGTAACGAAGAACTGCTTAGATGTTCATGCTGTCAATATTACGGACCTTTAACAATCAATACGGCGACGAGGAACGAGGCAAATTATAGGTTAATACAATACTTGCACGTTTGACCAAACTTAGCACGGTCGAGCGAGAAATACAGAGTGAAAAGTAAGACTTTTAGTTTTGTAGAGGACGTCAACGAGAAAATAGTAAAAAGGCATGGATGACGCGCAAACGAAAGCGAAAACAAGAATTCAAAGTATATTTTCAGCAGCTATTGTTTTGTGTAGCCGTTGCCGTCTTGGTCCAGCCGTTGTTCGGAGCTGGATACCTAGTCTATCGTAATTGCTAGGTGTAGGTAATATCCCTTCGGTGAGAGTCGATTGCTGAGTGACTAATACAATTAGACTACAATTCTACGGAAGAAAAATTTTAGGTGTGTACGTTTTATAGCTTTGCTTAAAATATTTTAGAAGATATTGTCGTTAAACGCATTGGGTGTGGGTGAGTTCTGTATTCGTTCTGTGTTATACAGACATGTCAACAGCAACCGTGTTTTCAGAGTACCCATTAACTCGCCCTCGCGATACGTGTTGTTTTGTTGCACAAAAATTGAACAAAATCTAAAAAGGGTGCATAAGTTGCCATCTTCTTCACCTAATTGTAGAGAGTGGAGATCCCAAGGACCCTTATTTTTCAGTGGTAGCGAGAACACGACGTGTTTACGCAGTTCCTCGCGTGTTTTTTTTTCAGGAACAAAAAATAGCTGCACATCATGACATAACAAAGTCTGTTTTCTTCAGTTTTGTGTTCATACAACGTGGCAGTGTGTGTATTAGTAAGTGTCCGGCCATCTGTATTAATAAAGAGTCCGTTCAAAATAGCTGAGTGTCTGTCTCAGTATAGACAGTATGTATAATACGCCCCAGTGGCTATAAACAATAACTTTAAGTCGAGGTCAAGTTCCAAGTTCTCATACATTTGCTGTATTTGGTTCTACTGGCCTCGACTCGAAGTTTTTGTTCATGGCCACTGTGGCGTATTACGAAAGTGGTCTGTGTTCGTTATACACCACTTTCAAAGTTTGCACCAGTGACCATATAAACAGCAACTTCAAGTCGAGTTCGGTTTCCAAAAAGTTCTCGTACATTTGCTGTATTTCTGCCATACCATCCTGGACTCGAGGTTTTTGTTCATGGCCAGTGGGACGTATTATGCGTACGGTCTGTCAAGTTGTTCATCAGAGTGTTTTCCTGGAAAACGCTTTAATTCGCAAATACTCTCGAATGCGAAGACATTTAAAAAACGGAGATCTATCATTTACTGTGGACGGTCGGCAGGGAGACCTTTCGAAAATGCTTACGTCATTCGCATCAGATGAGCGCTGTCAAGTTTGGGCATGTGCAAATTGTTGTGCCTAAATCGCTGAACGGTAAAAATGCTGCAAAAATGGGTGTGTTAGCACACAGCAATTGATGCGTTTTCGATCAAATATAATGGGTAATCGGTAGCCAATCAAAACTAGCGTACTATTCGAAAGATATTGTTGACTGAGCCCGGGGGGGGGGGTACTCCCTATATTTGGATGGTAGGTATGACCGTCGTATTTTTTTAGGGTATAAAATCGGCGATCTGG
>JAOBYE010257098.1:0-16349 GCA_025403585.1 Parazoanthus swiftii | reverse complement strand
AACTAAGGTGGGGGTGGGGTGGGGGGTCCAACCAGACACTCAAAACATCGCCTTGTAGTTTTTATGTGGGAGTACCTTCCCCAACAGGACTCAAGCCCTGTCCTTACATAAAAAAGGTTCCATATTTGAATGGAACTTTTTGAAAAATAATGTATCTGTTCATGTGGACAAGTATGTATACCCTCAACTTTTCATGTATGAATATGCAATCATACCTCAGTTTTAAACTTTATATCAAGTTAAGATCAACTGTTGTGTGCAACAAAACCTAGTTACATGTAGATAATGCTGGATCAAGTACATAAATGTATTGTAGGTTCTGACTAAGCAATGAGTTCTGAACTTATTTAAAAACAGTTTTACAGCGCAAGGCTTAAAATAATTTCTCGAACATGGCCAGTCACGGTGATCGGCCGACGTGAATTTTGCTCAGACATGCCCCATTTCTGACTAGCAACATGACTTGCCATGGAAGCTTTTGTCCGGTCATTTAGTCATTCTGTCGGGACACTGTCCGTTGACCGGCCATTATTTTAAGCCCTGCAGCGTTCCCTTGTGTCCTGAGTGCTTGCGATGTCAGTTGCATCTACCATTATTAATAAAAGTTCCCTTGTTTGATATGTACAGTTTCTTTTCATTTTCTGAAAAGAAAAATAGTTTGTGTATGTATCAAACATTCCAACATTTTTGTTGCCAAAAGTCAACTGTCAAAATTTCTTTATGATTCGAATTGAGAGTTGGTTGAACTACTAAATGCTTTTTGGGCAAGTTTCTCCTTGTAGACATGATATATGTGATAGAGAGCCCCATCTGAAACATTCTTTTCATTGTTTTATTTTGCAGGCGATGAACTTTCTATGTTTCAAGAGATAGCAGATGAATCAGTTAGATCCAGTGTCTTGTCAAGGTTGCCCAAAGTAACTAAGCAAAAGGGAACTCCAAAAGGTTAAGGAATTGTTGAACATTGCATGTTATCTAGTAAACTTACATACCATAGAATATGTTTTAATGGGACTGCCCAGAAAATCAAGTGCTTTGGTGGGTGGTCCGAGCTTTCCAGTGGGCTGTAATGGTAATAGACCAATTTCCATATATTAAAATTCAGCCTGAAACAAAAGACATCAGCACGAGGCTCTGGGGAACAGTCCATACAAACTGTGTTTTATTCCCCAGAGCCTCGTATTGATGTCTTTTGTTTCAGGCTGAGTTTCAATAATCGAAATTGGTCTATTAATATGCTTTTATAGGTTAGATATAGCTGAATTAAAAAAAAAATGCTTTTCCCATTCAAACTTTCCATTAAACACTTTCTAAAATGATTTTGAGCCAGAGTTAATAACAACTGTAAGCAGTTAAGTTCACTTTTTTTGTTTCGTTAAAGTTAGCATAATTACTACCGGTATATGGAAAACATTCCTTGGAGTTAACAAGCATAGGTTTGGAGAACACTCAGGAAATATGTGTGGAAACACTTAACAAAACAATAGAATTACAAATAATTTTATTGCTCAGTTTTTTTCTAGATCAATCAAACTTGCTAAAAATTGAGCTCTAAATTTCTAAATTTCTATAATACAAAATGAACACACTGTTAAAATGTTTAGTTTTCTATATTACAGAGTTTTCTGGTGCTGGGGACTGGCAATTTTCTCTGTATACATACACCTTCAGTGCTCTTTTTTCCCCTACTTTCTATCTTTGTCTCTCTTAACCTTTAAATTAAATAAATACTGTCTTGTTTGGGAGAACCCTCATATTAGTTGTATGACTTACAATTTATTGAATCTTTTCTATATATATATTTATGGCAGGTTCAATCAAGTGTCTAATTATAAGTTATGATGTATATATAATACTCTTTTAAAATGCAAATTTTGGCATTCTCTCGTTAGCTCCAACAGATAATGATTTGGTGTCAGTCATGGCTGCTCGTTTGGCTCAGGCAGAACAGCAAGTGAAAAACAGTACTCGTCAGGTCATAGAGAAGGTAGTCGCTTTCAAATGAGTTTCTATTGTGTTTTTTAATATAATACTTGTTTACATTTGGAATGTGATTTTGTCTATAGTTAAAGTAGTTTTGCCACAAATCACAGCTGTCGAAGGTGAAAATGGGAGGATTTTGGTTTTCTAGAGGCTTTCAGTTTTATTTTAAAGTAATATACCTTTACACCTGCTGCAAGGAAGCTTTCAGGGTCACATAAATATTGGGGGGGTGGGGGGAAGAGGAGGGCATAAGCCCAGGCCCACCCAACCTTCGGAGGTATACTGTAAGAAAGAAAATGTTTTACTTTCAAAACCCTATATTGTGAAGTTCAGTTCTTTAACTCCCTCTCCCCCTTTACATGTAAACACACTTTGTCCCCCCAACTTGCTTAAGTTTGCTCTCTAAGACCCTGGCTTGACCTCAGTTTTGATAACATGCATGACCCACTGAAATTTTGGAAAATAATTTATGTTAAAACTTGGTGATAAAACATATTTATTTTCAATATCGATATATCACTGACAGCAAGCTCATTACCTGTGACCATCATTGTAATGATTTAAAGGAACCTGGCTTGAGAGAAACTCATTGACATTCATGCTAATAACCAGCTACTCACAAGTTTTACCTTGATATCCCTCATGTTTCGAAGATATGCCTAGTTTATTGAATTTGGTATGAACATTATATATTTACTATTACTACCATTATTATCATTATTGTTATTATTATTATTATTATTATTGTTATTATTATTATTATTATTATTGTGTGTTGAATGGTTGTCAACTAATATTTGGTTATGTATAGCGGTATAATTGCAGCTATCATACATGTACCATCATTCCACAGGATAGGCGGATCAAAGTCTTAGAAGAAAAAGTTCAACTACTTGAGAGGGCAAGAGGTAATTGTGAAGCAAGCACATTAAGAAGTACTAAATATGGTGAAATTGTAACCAGGTTTGGTCTCTCTAAAATTGTAAATATATATAAAAATATACTTAAAAGATTCTTTGATTGAAAAGTCAAAAAGTATATAACTTTTTGTCCCAACGTTTTGGCTGTATTCAGAGCTTTCTTCAGGCTGGGGAAGTGGTAAAATTTTGTTTAAGAAGTGATTACGGCCGGTTTAACCAATATCTGAAGCAAACACTATTTCAATTAAAAATTGCAAGCAGATACTACTAAAAAGAACAACTATCGGAATCTAATACAGTGGAATCCCGGTTTAACGATCTTCGGTTTAACGATATTCCCGGTTTAACGATGGGGATTTTGTTCCCCGAGAGCAAAATCTTTCCCAGTATACCGATATAATCAACATGACAGACCGCAGAAAATGCTGGTTTTGTAACAAAACAAACTTTAATTAATAAACATCAATGCTTCTGTCAACAATCATTGTTCTTGCTTACGCTCCAGCAGCCATTTATCAGTGAACATATAGAGTAAAAACGCGTACGTCACCTTTTTCCCGGTATAACGATATTTTTAGAAGTCTCGGTATAACGATATCCCAATTTAACGATATAATTTTGACGTCCCCTTGGCATATCGTTAAACCGGGATTTCACTGTAAGAGCTTGACCTACATGTTTCAGATTAATTCACGTTCTGAGGTAACAAACATCTCAAGCAGTTGAGCACTCTTTGAAGCGTGTATTTTATCTGAAGCAACAGTACTGTGCGTGTGTGAAGCAAGCACTATCTGAAGAAGACCCTGCTTGAAACAGCCGTTTCTGAAGCAATCAGCTTTATTAAAAATAATTTTATATAGCAGCCACTTCTGAATAACCTCCATTTGCACAACTATACCTTCTGGCCAAGCAACTACTATTTGAGGCAACCATGTTCTGAAGTAACGTGAATTAACTGCATGTACCTTCTAGAGTAACCGTTACTCGAAACAACCAACTTCAGAAGCAACTGCTATCTGAAGCAACTGCTTTCAGTTCTGAAACAAAGTGAACATCTGAAAGAACCACCTTCTAAAGCAACCACTGTCAGATCAACATGTGAAGCAATTACTCTTTGAATAAATCGTTATCAGAAACAAACTTTATCTAAATGAGTAAATCAATCACTATCTGAAACAATGTCCATCTCAAACAACGGGCACCATTTGAGGAAACCACTGATTGAAGTAGCCACTATCTGAAGTAACGTCGATATGAAGCAACCCCTATCTACTAAAGCAATCACTATCTGAAACAATCACTGCTTGAAACAATCACTACTTGAAGGAAGTAACATCTATCTGAAGCAACGTCCATTTGAAGTAACTTCTATCTAAAGCAATCACTACCCGGAGCAACCAACATTTGAAGAAGCAACTTTCTGATGTAACCTTTACCTGAAGTTATCACTTTTTGATGAGTTATTCACTTTCTAAAGCAACCTCTATCAGAAGCAATCACTATCTAAAGCATCACTCTTTTAAGCAACGCCCATTTGAAGCAAGCAGTATCTGAATCAAAGTAAATCTCAAGCAATGTCTGTATGAAGTAACCTCTGTCTGAAGCAATTGCTACTTGGAGCAACTACAATTTGAAGTAGTCACTAGTTATCGGAAGCAACCTCTGTCTAAAGCATCGAAAATCTGAAGTAACTTCTATCTGAAGTAATCACTACATGTACCTCAAGCAACTACTACCTGAAGCAAACATCTTTTGAAGTAGCCGACGCTATCAGAAACAGCCACTCTCTGAAACAACGTGTATCTGTATGTCGTTACCATTGTGTAAAGTAGTCATTATCCGAAGCAGCCATCATTGAACGTAACCACGGTGGGGCACGCACCTTTTGAAACAACCACTGTTTCAGCTAGTCACCGTTTGAAGAAACCAGAAGTGGCCACTAACCGATGCAACCTCTCTCAGAAGCAACCATTTTTCATATCAACCACTTTTTCAGAAGTAAAACCTATCTTGCTATCTGAAGTAAATGGTCACCATTTGAAGCAATCTTTATCTAAATTAAAGCAACCACTATTTGAAGCATTCAGTATCTGCAATAACCACTTTCTGAAGTGCCACCTTTTTATATTAGCAATCACTTTCTCAAACAACCACTGCATGCAGCAACCACTATTTGACCGATACATGAAGCAACCACTTTAAAGAAACTACTAATTGAAACAATTACTCTTGGAAACATTCATATTCGGAAGCAAGTGTAACGTTAAACAACTAATATATTACTATCTGAAGCAAGAGCTATCTGAAAAACACTTTGACAGATGTGAAGCAAGTATTTTTTGAACGAGTACACGTACTACACTGTATGTGGAGCAATGCATGCTCAATAAACCGATTTTAAGATAAATACAATGTTTCATTAATTGAAATCAAATTGATTCGTTTACAAAGTACTTGATTTGAGTTAAGTTGGTTGATGAAAAGGTTTAAAGTGTAGTTTTATTTAAACAAACCTCAAATAACTCCACACTAAAGTCTGGTCATAGCCTGTAACAACTCTTGAAGAATAAGCGGCTGACTAACTTCATGAAATAATATTTTCAGGGTACAATTCTGAAACCGTGAGTGAGTTGGAGAAAAAGTGCAGATCATTGCAGTCCCAAGTTCATCAAATGGAGGTACGATCAGCAAAAGATTGGTGAAATGAACTGTCAAACTGAATTTCTACCGTTTGTACATGTAGTACAAAAATTGAGTAAGCAAAGTAAAAACATAAGATGATGTAAATTAAAAGTTCATGGCTATATGAAGGAAATACAAGTGACAAGTGACAAGTTACATCTTTCAAGGTATCTTGCTCGAGAACATTGCATCACTACATGTATAGTTTGCCCCTATCTCCCAGTCTTCGGAAAAAGTCAAAAGAAACAGGAAAAAAGGAGGAAATCTTTGGTAGTTGTCGGTAACTTTTGAAAACTGCTCCAAAAATTAAACCTTTTAAAAGTTTCAAACCATTTTAGTAATCTTCGAAAAATCTAGACAATTTTTGGGAAAAGATTGCAGAAACGTTTGTATTCAGTTTTTTCAATGGCTATTGCAAAGTTTCATTTCCTGACACTTCCAAACTCTTGGTGTTTACGCGTGTAGAAGATATATGGCAAAACTATACATTATATCCTCAGAGGAATAGCGATTTTTTTTCACTTTTGGTTAGGCATTCCTAGCAGATTATGGCATGATTTGGGTTGGCGAAGATGAGGAAACGTTTGATTCCCTTTATGAACCCCTTGGTAGTGGTGGCGCAAATGAAGAGAAAAGTGCCTTTGGCTCAACAGTTCAAGATCGCCATACCACGGCCACAGATGGACTATGGAGACCTGGTAATTAGTTCGGTCCGTTTTTGCGCAAACTTTACCTTTATGTCACGTTTTTCCACATTTTTAAACCCATAAGTGTTTGGACACTGACTGTTTAGTGTTTTATACATCGAATATAATGAAATCAAAACCTTAATACATTGGTTGTGAAAGTTGTAACAACTATGTTTTCAGAATTTATGATTCAAAAGTGTGTTCTCTATAGCATTGAAGTGGAACTAGCATAAACATCCATTTTTAGACTCTTAAAAAGCCACAAAACAAAGTTCTTCCTAGTTACATTTTGAGTAAATTAAGTTGTCTTTTTGTCAAAAAGTGTTTATTGGTAAGATTAACATAAAGTTGTTATAGCTAAAAAGGTCCATCATTGTATATTTTACTCCAAAGATCTGTGACACAGCAAACAAGTCTGCAGTCATTGTAGTCAGCTGTAGCTACGATTGGACTATTTACTGCACTTCATAAGTTGTGAACATTCTCTTCTTTCAAGATTCCTCAGTCGCTGCCACTGAGTGGAAGGTGGATTTTGACCTGGTGTTGAAGAACATACAAGAGTTGAACGTATTGGCGGGAGAAGGTTGTGCCGTGGTGTCTCACACTAAAGGTGGAGCAACATTGAAGGTGAGTCATTATTACACAGTGTGGGGATCAAAGATTCTGTCAAGGTTTCCAGCTGTGAGCTGCACCTCCAAGGCGGATGATATACACCCACTAAATCCGTACGAACCGGATCAAATTGTAGTTCTTGCAACATTTTTTCTTTCCTGAGTTACTGCTAGCAGCAGCAAGATCAAAATGCTGGATGAAGGTTTATTGGTAGAAAGGTGATGAGTATAAGGTAATTATTGAGTTAAGGCACCAGTGAGCATTGTGACCTTGTGTTTTGACACACTGTTGAATGGGTATTGCTAACAGGTACCTTAATTTGCTCTTTACAAACTTGCAGCGTTAGTTTCACTTCTAACTCGACGGCGGTAAACATATTGATCAACGTTTATTAATGAAAATCAATATTTTGCTTCTCTCTAATAGTATTGTATAGGCTATTATAAAACTTTAGTCCATGGAGTGCAAAACAACATGTTTAGGCTTGGAACGAGTACAAATATTCCTGCGATAGTTATTTTGTATTGTAACAAACCAGTTAAACAAACCTTTTATTAGACAGTCAGTATCCAGCCATACTATATGCTAAACGTCTAATAAGATTAAAATATTCCTTTAGGTACCTGATCCTATTCCACTGACATTGTTTGCTAACGGTATCGTGATGTTTGCCGGACCCTTCAGGCCATACTCGGACCCCACAACACAGGTTTGTAGTCAGTGAAAACAACTCAGTGTTACTGAGGAAGTGTCTTAGGTAATACTTATAGCATTCACTTAATTTATCTTTCACTAAACATCAGACTGTTGCACATCAAATTGATACTGTACCTCTCTTGTTTAAAAACTTAAGACAGCATTAGAATTTTACTTCTCTAACAAAATGAAAGGCGATTTCAACCATGTTTTTCATAGAAAAGAGAAGTATTACTATAGTTTGCACTGAAGATATAATATTTAAGTAAATTATAAATTTGTTTATGATCATATGTCATACAGCAATGTATCGGAGACGTAATGGAAGGTTATTTCCCTTCTGAGCTGCAGAGCAGGTACCCCGACGGAGTTCCATTCAAGGTAACATAAACAACTTCATGCTCTGTTTGCACGTTCCTATAGTATATACTGATAACTATCGAGGCTTTTGTTGTTTTGAATTGTAATTTGGGGAGCTGTGAAACGAAACATATACAGTTATCAGTTGATTGTGTGATGATATGTCATGTGGAAAGGCATCCGTTATCACCAGACTTTGCGTGGAAAGGTGCCTGTCATCATAATTGGTGTGTTATAATGTCATGTTCTACGATGTCCATTGTCATGTATGGTGTGATTGTATGTAAAGTGAAAAAACAACCGTTATCATGATTGGTGTGTTGTAATGTCGTGTTGTAAGGCGTCCATTGTCATGTATGATGTGATTGTATGTAAAGTGGAAAAGCATCCGTTATCATGATTGGTGTGTTGTAATGTCATGTTATAAGGCATCCATTGCCATGTTTTGATGTGATGGTATGTAAAATGGAAAAGCATCCGTTATCATGATTGGTGTGTTGTAATGTCATGTTATAAGGCATCCATTGCCATGTTTGATGTGATTGTACGTAAAGTGGAAATGCATCCGTTGTCGTGAATGGTCTGATTTGTTTTGTATAATGTGTTGGTATGTTATGTAGGAAGCTTCCTCTTTTATGGATGTTATGGTGAAATAAAACGGAATGTGGTACAGCACCCATTGACATGTTGATGTTATGTTTATGTGTATGATGCGATTAATGATTAATTGTTTGTGTTGATAGTTTTTCGATTCAACTAGAATAGCAGTTTAAAAAACCTCGACCTCGCCTATTGAACATTTTAAAGAATAAAATCTTTGCCTCGACTCTTGTGCTTAGGTTTCAGATAGAAGAGACACCGTGTATCAAGATCAGCGGAGTGAGTTGCTGTTTCCAGGCTCCGGACAAACAATCCAGGGACGATACCTCCCCAGCAGCGAAGACAACAGAACAGTGACAAGTGTCATACCAGGTTGGTAGACTGGGTTCTAGTTCGGGGCTATCTGACCGTAAAGAGAGATAATCAGAGTATCAAAATTAATTGAATGATGTACTGATACAGTTGTACATTTTTTTATCCATTCTTTTAGGCTTATTTTAAGAAAAAACGCTAGCTGAAGGCAGTCATAATAGTTGGTGTTGTGGTGCCTGTTACTTTAATGACAGTATCTGTGTTGTACAGTTGTAGTATCATTCGCGTCTGTGTTACATTTTATGTATTTTTGGTTTATATTATAAATGTCGATGCCTTGTAATGGTATGCCGGGTTGGTTTATATGATAAATATTGTTGTCTTGTAATGGTATGCGACATGGATCTTTAAGATGTAATAATTTATCTTTTCTCTAGAACCCTAGGTTGTTATTTTCATTTTGTCATTCGGAGATATGCAGTAACGTAATGCCGGCTTTCGTTTTATATATGATAAATGTTGTTGCCTTACTATGGTATGCGACATTGATATTTAAGATGTAATAATTTCTCTTTTCTCTTGAACCCTAAAATGTTATTTTCACTTTGTCATTCGGAGGCATACAGTAACGTGCTATTCGTTCCTTTGTGAATACAGCAAATATTACAAGTCAACTTGCTCGATACTTGTGATCCGAACTCGTTTGATCGTTTTTCAGTGCTTTTTGGGTCGCATTTTAGTAAGTCTAAATGTGCAATATTGTTTTGTTTCGAAATCGTATTATCTAAAACAACTGCCGATCAACTATTCTGGCATCTGGCATCTTTTCATTCTTTCCCGCCAGGTCAAAAGCGTCAGTCTGTCGATGAGTTTCTATCCCGCCTTCCCCAATCAGTGATAAAGAATGGCAGGATTGTGGATGTGAGGTCTGGACTCGCAGAATCGATCAAGGTTGGTGTAACTTCCCAGTTGATGGCTTTGATGCCTATACTTTGCTTGTCTTAGAATGGAATTACTGGGTGTTACCTTGGAGCATCTGTGAAATAAATCGGTTGCTGAATGCGGTGATGTAACTCAGAAGCTGAGTTCGAATCAAGTGGCCACTATTAACTGCTGAAGTTGAAGGTTTCTCTGTCAGTACCCGGTATTTCATCTGAAATGCAAGCGAGTCAGCTAAACGTACTTAATTGGGCTACGTGTGTGTTTACTGTGTGTGTGCACGTTTATTAGTGTGTATTAGTTTCCTCGACCTTCATATTTTCATATATTTTTGCAAGCTGGCACCTGAATCTGTTAACCCTTTTTGGTTATTTCAGGTGCCAGTACTCCCTAATATATCAGCTAAAACTTGTAAATATTTCAGCTCTATATACTATTTATAATTTCTTTTTTTGCATAATTTATCCATTGTATGTTGCTGTAAATTTATCACTGTAAAAAAAAAGGAGTAATAAACTAACTGCTGAATTGAATTATTTATCTCACCAGTTTTATAGAGCGCTTTCATTCAGTCCCAAGAGATACAAAAGACAAATATCACCTGGGGCGACCATGTTGGTGTACCAAACAATTGAAGATGATTGGTATTCTGTTGTTAAAAGTACACCAACATGGTGGCCATGACCTCACGTGAAAACGCTCTATACCTTTAGTTTTGAGACCTTCGCTATAAACGGGGTTCGTTTTGTCTCTCGGATTGAGGTTAATCTTAGTTGAGAGTATGTTACTGCATATTTTTGCAGGGCACACCGTCAGGTCCCAGTGACGTCACTGTGGTGGAAACTCCTGCCCTGGGAGAAATTCGATCAAGGTATGAAACAGTGTGCTTAAATTACACATGGAACTGCTGTTTAGAACAAGTATTAACTGAACAGCACGAAAACCTAGAACAGTGCCATTTTTGCTAGCATTCCACTTGATGTTATTTCCATTTTTATATTTTAGTAATTGTAGGTCACTTTCATAATATATCAAGTGGCCATTTACCAATAACTTCAACACGAGGTTTAAGTTTCAAGTTCGCATACATTTGTTGTATTTCTACCTTCTTGCCTCAACTTAAAGTTTTTGTTCACTGGGTCTATTGTAAAACGGCATATACCAGCTTTGATCAGCCTTTCTTATATAACATTGCACTCTTCTTTTGTACAAATTCACCATTTTAAATCCAATTGTTCTGAATTTAAAGGGCAGAAAAAGCAATGGCAAGTGGTGGGAGAGCGCCCTCGGCCTCCTCACAAATAACAACTCTGAGAATTAAATCAGAAACTGGAGACAAGGTCAGTACAAATGCTGTTTGTTCGGTGGAAGCTAGCAATAACTCTGTTATGCCATTTTGACAATAATAATAATAATAATAATAATACGAAGAGAAAGGAGAAAAATATTTTAAAAAAACTAATATATAAATAATGATGATGACGAGGACGAGGACGATGATGATAATGATGATTGTTATGGTCCCGTGGTGGTGAGGATTGCGTTGATGGTAATGATTGTGATTATGATGGTGATAGTGATGGTGGTGGTAATGTGGTGGTAATGGTGGTGATAGTGGTGGTGGTGATGATGGAGGTGATGGTGATGGTGATGAATGTAATAACGATAACAAAAATGTTCGTGTTAATATTATGTCCTTTAGCTGTTGGTGGTGATGGTGGAGGTGGTGGTGATGGTGTTGATGGTGGAGGTGGTGGTGATGCAGTAATGGAGGTGACGGTGGTGATGGTAATGATGGTGATGAATGTAATAAAGATAACAGTAATGTTCGTGTTAATGTTAT
Source organism: Parazoanthus swiftii (assembly GCA_025403585.1). Classification (NCBI taxonomy): domain Eukaryota; kingdom Metazoa; phylum Cnidaria; class Anthozoa; order Zoantharia; family Parazoanthidae; genus Parazoanthus; species Parazoanthus swiftii. Next base: position 4,713 of record JAOBYE010257098.1, on the reverse strand, counting down.
GTCCTTTAGCTGCTGGTGGTGATGGTGGAGGTAACGGTGATGGTGGTGATGGAGCTGATGAAAATGGTGGTGATGAATGTAATAACGATAACATTAATGTTCGTGTTAGTGTTAGGTTCTTTAGCTGGCGCAGCTTGTTCAGCAGAAACACATGTTGAAAGACCACAACATTCATTTCTTTTAAGTCCCCGATAGAACATTAAAAATGAATTGGAAAGAAATAACCATCGAAAAAAGTAGACGAGAACAAACGCTGATATTTAAAATCTGAAGTGAAAGAGCGCCAACTTCACAAATAATTTATGATGACTAAAAGTTTTAATCGAGTCTTTACGAACTTCGTCTGACACTTGCAGGTTTACCTCCTGAAAATGAGGTTCGTAGACACCATTGCTGATGTAAGAAAACATTTGGACGAAGTAAGGTACGTGGTTTTGCTTTGTAAATCCAGTTGGTAGAGCGGAAAACGGTCTTCAAACCTTATTCAACTTTTGTTCGTTAAGTTGCAGTTCTGTGGAGAAATTCCATTTTCATTATTGTAGTCAATATCCCAAGTCACGAAGTAAGACTTCGGTGATAGAGCTCTCTCTATTCCTGTTTTATTTGAGCTCGCAACCCAACTGTAACTGAGTCTTAAACAGAAAATAACATACAAAAGGGAACAAGGAATTATTTAATTATTAGTTTGATAACAAAATTAATATAGTTTTTAGAAAAAGTAAGTAGAAATGGTTGTCAAGTAACCTAATCACTGGCTAAGCAAAACAAGCGAGTCTATAAACGTTTCGTTAAGATTAACATCGACGGTATTAGAAAATTCAGATCAAGTAACTGAAAATAATCTATCACCGTATGTTTTGAGGTTAGAAACTGGTTCATGTATAGAACTTTGTGAGAAACGGATCTAAGGGAGTGAGTAGCAGCTGTAAAATATACCAAGTATATTCATTTTTTTGGCTCACTCAGTCGTCTGTTTCTAAAGAACACGTTGCTCCCCCAACAGGGAAAAGGATTCACCACAGTATCAGATAAAGTCCTCCTTTCCTAATAAGGTGTTTGATGATCCTCGTGCTACTCTCAAAGAGTGTGGACTGGTACCAAATGCGACCCTTCATCTTCTTGCTCGAAAGACTTGACAAAGCTGGGTACCATTATAAGAACTAAAATGCGAAAGTCACCTTTATCTGAAGTGTATCGAGTCCCTTCCGATGTTCAGAAATACTCAAATTCATCTATGGAACCAGAATAATGGATCACTGGTCTTACTTTCATTCCTCCGCCAATAGTTTCATTGTCATTGTTGGACACATCGAAGGACACTCACAGTAAGGAAGAAAGAAGTGAAGCTCACGCTGAAACTTTGCCGCTGTTGTGTCAAAGGGAGCAAAGAAATGAAAGAATGAATATCACGCTTGGGGTTGCCTGATTGCGGCAAGACTTGGCTCTTCTTGGACTTTGAGCACTAACGTGTACTCGCGGGTGCGGGATTTACGCGAGCGCGGGTTCTCGGGTAGACAGCTCGCAAAACATGATATCTGGTAATTACTATGATGCTGGAGTGTAGTAGAAGCAGTATCGCATGCAGATATCAAGTTGCTTACATCTTTATTGTAAACCAAAAAAAAGCTCGAATTGGCCTTTTTTTCTGAAGTCTCATGTCTACCATGTCTATAGCTTCGTCCACAGTCAGACACAATCTTATATCTTAAAAATACAATCCACACCTTTCTCCTGGACATTTTAGGAAAACACGATGATTATTTGACTTCTCTCAAATCAATGCAGCTATGACAAAACATATGATCTATGTGTTTATGTAATTCACTTCGTACAGCACCACTGAAGAGGTAGCGTTCGCTACGAAATATATTTGTTTTGCTTTTGCAAATGCTCGAAAGGAAAAGAAACATAAACACATAGATCATGAAGAAACAAACGAGCCATGAGCTTTACAGATTAACACAAAATGACAAAATATAAAAGTAAAAACCTTTTCCTTTTTTGTTCTCATCTTATATTTATTATTACCTACTGTCAAATCAAGCCTGTATAGAACTAATCTTCATCTTTCTTTTTGAGTCTTTGCTATAATGACCCTTTCTTTTACTTCCCCCTATCATATTAATGTAAATAGAAAGAAAAAAGTATCTAATCACAGAGTACGATTGATCCGCCTCGAATAGCACGTGCTAGCTGCGGATCAGTCGGGACATGTAAAAACCGTTATTTATATGTAACAAAACTTGAAACTTGAAGATAAATATAAAATGTGTGCTGAAGTCATGTGTGGAATTAGCAAGACAGAAAAAAGTATCTAACCACAGAGTACGACTGATCCGCCTCGAATAGCACGTGCTAGCTGCGGATCAGTCGGGACATGTAAAATTTGTTATTTATATGTAATAAAACTTGAACCTGAATAACACAAAGGCGACCTTAAGAGTATGAGGTCAAGCGGGGGAGGGGAGATAAATATAAAATGTGTGCTGAAGTCATGTGTGGAATTAGCAAGACAGAAAAAAGTATCTAACCACAGAGTACGACTGATCCGCCTCGAATAGCACGTGCTAGCTGCGGATCAGTCGGGACATGTAAAATTTGTTATTTATATGTAATAAAACTTGAACCTGAATAACACAAAGGCGACCTTAAGAGTATGAGGTCAAGCGGGGGAGGGGAGAATTCGAAGAAAAATAAAGACAGAAAAACGAAGTAAAATATTTGTTACCAAATACTGCACGAAAAGTAATTACAACAAATCTTTCGCCTTCGTCCCATATAATCAATTGTGCATCGCCATTTCCTTTCCGACAGGATCAATGTTCCGTCACCACCCCGATTCAGTGGTCCACTCCCCAGTAAACGTAGAGGATCTCTTCCCTTGTCAGACCTTTGAAAGCCATTTTAATGGCAGTGGAAATGATGAATAAAACCAATTATGAATTTCTAAAGTCGTACGTATCAGGATAATTTATTGAGCCCCAACCTCTTTTAACAACCCCCCTCTAATAAGCCCCTCTTTTAAAAATCCCCACCAGTTCTAACAAGCCCCAATCCAAAAGCATCACGGAACACTTTATCCAGCGAATAAAATTTGCTCATTGTCCAATCAAAATAATAAAGCGTCAACTTTATCCGCTGGATAAAAACTTTGAACAACTGGACCCAGGATAATTTATTGAGCCCTAACCTCTTTTAATAAGCCCCTCTTCTAATAAGCCCCTCTTTTAACAACCTCCCCAGTTCTAATAAGCCCAAAACACCATGGAACGCTTTATCCAGCGGACAAAATTTGCTCATTGCCCAATCATAAAAAGGGGGCGTCAACTTTATCCGCTGGATAAAGTTATTCACTCTTTGAACATCCTGGGGCGGGGGGGGGGGGGGAGCTTATTTGAAGGAATACGGTACTTTACCAGTTTACAGTAATTTCAATTCGTTTCACGATAGGCAAAACTAAAAAATAGCCGGCCGGCGGATGAATGAGCTCTCTTCTCCAGCCCTGCCTTCTCTTTTACAAAATTATTGCTTGAATATAGTGGTAGTTGCCATTGAAATCGATAAAATACTTGAACAAAATAGAAAAAGGCTAAATTGTATATTAAAAATTTTAATATCTAACGTGGTAGTTCTTAAGAAGTTATAAGTCACAAGCCTAACGAATAACCAGTGCCTTAAAAAAATAAGCAACGAATCCGCTGTATTTTGTTTATTTTCGATAAAACTGGTACAGCTACTCCTTTAACAGAATACGTTGGTTAGGTTTTGAAAATCACAAGGTCACGAACTTGACTAAAGGTCAAGTTTGTGATTGGAAAAAGTTCGCATTCCTCTTTCAAGAAAAAAAATTTCTTATAGTCACCTTTGAGCCACTTTTCAATAGAATAAAGTCACGGGTCAGTGTCAGCAGCTTTAGGTCCCATACAGAAAACAATATTCATTGAAGAAAGAAAACACAGCGCCGTATATGCTAGTTTATTTGCATTTCTAAAGAAACTCAACGGCGACGCCGGTATGTTTTAGTGCAAATTCAAATTTTGGAAACAGACATTTGAATGGTTTCCTCTATTTTATAGTGCGCAACTCTATCGCGCATGTTACATCAGCAGAATTTCGTCATGTGTCACCTAACCACTTCAAACCCTGCGTGAAAAGATTAGAGCAGAAATCTTTCCTCCTGGCCAGCATGGCAACCGGTTAGACAACCAGTTCCTTGGTAAGTAACGGTGATATATATGTATAAATTGCTTAGGACCGGGCTTAGGACTAGTTCCTTTATCTAGTTTTCTTAGTAAGCTGGTGCTAGACTAGTTCCTTGCTTTAACTGATTTGCTTTGTACACTAGTACGGGACTGGTTCCTTGGTTTATCTGACTTGCTTAGCACATTAGTACGGGACTAGTTCCTTGGTTTATCTGACTTGCTTACCACGCTAGTACGGGACTAGTTCCTTGGTTTATTTGATTTGCTTAGTACGGGACTAGTTCCTTGGTTTATCTGATTTGCTTAGTACGCTAGTACGGGACTAGTTCCTTGGTTTATCTGACTTGCTTAGTACGGAACTAGTTCCTTGGTTTATCTGACTTGCTTAGTACGGGACTAGTTCCTTGGTTTATCTGATTTGCTTAGTACGCTAGTACGTGACTAGTTCCTTAGTTTATCTGACTTGCTTAGTACGGAACTAGTTCCTTGGTTTATCTGACTTGCTTAGTAC
>JAOBYE010256987.1:0-16350 GCA_025403585.1 Parazoanthus swiftii | reverse complement strand
AATGTGGAATTGACGGCTCAGAATCGCAATTAGTTTTGTATCGCGATTTTTCATCAATTAGAAAATAAGAGAGGTAATATGTCGCAATATGTGTACTGTCTAGATAAGCAATCTGCCTTAACAAAGTCTCAATGGACGTACTCTTCGGCTCACTAAACATTCTGCCTTAAAACACTGTCTTAGCAAACGCTTTCACTCAATAAAACCAGTGTCACACGAACGTGCTTTGCCAATAACCACACACTCTCAATAAACATTCTGCCTTAAGACTGTCTCAACAATCGCACTGTCTCAGTAAACATTCTGTCTTCAATAAACATACTGTCTCAATAAACATTCTGCATTAAAACGTTGTCTCAAAAAAGAACTGTCTCAATGAACATTCTGCCTTATATCACTTTTTCAAATAAAGCACTGTTTCAATAAATGCACTGTCTCAATAAACATTCTGCATTAAAACTCTGTCTAAAAATTGCACATTGCTTCAGTAAACATTCTCCTTTGAAACGTTGTCTCAAAACTTGTGATGTCTCAATAAACATTCTGGTTTAAAACACTTTGTCAACAAACGCACTGCGTCAATAAACATTCTGCCTTAAAGCGTTGCCTCAACAAACGCACTGTCTCCGGCAATAAACGCAATGTCTCAACATCTCTCCTTATATCACTGTCTCAATAAACGCACTGTCTCGATGAACATTTTGCCTTAAGACACTGTCTCAAATAACGCACTGTTTCAAAAAATATTCTGCCAAAAAACGCAGTGTCAACAAACGCATTGTCTGAATAAACATTCTGCATTAAAACGCTGTCTAGAGATCTAGAAATGCACTGTCACAACAAACATCCCCCCTTAAAGTCTGTCTCAAAAATTGTACTGTCTCAATAAACATTCTGGTTTAAAACACTTTTTAAACAGACCCGCTGTCTCAACAATTGCACTGGCTGTCTAATTAAACATTTTGCCTTATATCATTGTCTCAAAAACATACTGTCTCAATGAACATTTTGCCTTAATTCACTGTCTCAACATTAACGCACTGTCTCAATAAACCCGCTGTCTCAACGAACAATTTGTCTTAAAACTCTGTCTCAAATAACGCACTGCTTTAACAAACGCACTGTCTCAATAAACATTCTGCATTAAAACGCTGTCTTGAAAAATGCATTGTCTAAACAAACATTCTCCCTTGAAATGCATGTACTGTCTCAAAAATTGTAGTGTCTCAATAAACATTCTGCTTTAAAACACTTTGTGAACAGACCCACTGTCTCAATAAACGCACTGTCTCAACGAACATTCTGCCTTAAAGCTCAGTCTCAACAAATGCAACTCTCTCAATAAACATTCTGCTTAAAGGTCTCTCACAAGAAACAAACGCACTCTCTCAAAAATGGAACTATCTTAATGAATATTCTGCCTTGTATCACTGTCTCAACAAACGCCCTGTCTAAATGAATATTCTGCCTTAAAGCTCTCTCACAAGAAAAAAACGCACTCTCTCAAAAAACGAACTATCTCAATGAATGTTCTGCCTTGTATCACTGTCTCAACAAACACGTGCACATTGCCTCAATGAACGATTTACCTTAATTTACTGTCACAACAAACGCACTGTCTCAATAAACGCACTGTCTCAACAAACATTCTGCCATAAAACGCAATGTCTCAATAAACGTTGTGCATTGAAACACTTTCTTAACAAACGAACGGTTTCATTAAACGCACAGTCTCCACAAACGCACTGTCTAAATAAATGCACTGTTTCAATAAACATTCTGCCTTAAAACACTGTCTCTGCAAACGCTCTCTCTCAATAAAACCAGTGTCCCAGGAACGTACTTTCCCAATAAACACATACTCTCAATAAGGACTGTCACAACAAACGCACAGTCTGAATAAACGCACCGTCTCAATAAACATTCTGCCTTAGATTACTGTCTCGGTAAACATTCTATCTTCAATAAGCATTCTGTCTCTCAATAAACATTCTGCATTAAAACGATGTCTAGAGAAATGCACTGTCACAACAAACATTCCCCCTTGGAATTCTCTCAAAAATTGTGCTGTCTCAATAAACATTCTGGTTTAAAACACTTTGTGAACAGACCCACTGTCTCAATAGTCGCACTGCCTCATTAAACATGTTGCCTTATATCATTGTCTCAACAAATGCACTGTCTCAAAAAGCGCACTGTCTCAACAAACACACTGTCTCAATAAACCCGCTGTCTCAATGAACATTTTCCTTAAGACTCTGTCTCAAGTAACGCGCTGTTTCAATAAACGCACTGTCTTGATAAACATTCTGCCTTGAAACACTGTCTCAATAAACATTCTGCATTAAAACGCTGTCTTGAAAAATGCACTGTGTAAACAAGCATTCTCCCTTGAAACACTGTATCAAAAATTGTAGTGTCTCAATGAAAATTCTGGTTTAAAGCTCTGTCTCAAGAAACAAAACTTTCTCAATAAACGCACTGTCTCAATAAATATTCTGCCTTAAAGCTCTGTCAGAAACAACAAACGCATTCTCTCAATAAACGAACTATCTCAAAGAACATTCTGCCTTATATCACTGTTTCAACAAGCACACACTCTATCAACAAAAAATTCTGCCTTGAAACACAGTCTTAATGAACGTACTCTCACTAAACATTGTGCCTTAAAACACTGCCTCAGCAAACGCGCTCTCTCAATAAAACCAGTGTCATACGAACGTGCCAATAACCACACACTATTAAATAAGATTCTGCCTTAAGACTGTCTCAACAAACGCACTGTCTCAAGGAACATTTTGCTTTAAGACACTGTCTCAAATAACGCACTGTTTCAATAAACGCACTGTTTCATTAAACGCACTGTTGCAATAACGCACTGTTTTAATAAATATTCTGCCTTCAAGTTCTGTCTCATCAAACGCACTGACTCAGTATACATTTGACCTTAACACACTGTCTCAACAAACACAGTTTCTCATTAAATGTCTTAATAATTAAACATTCTGCATTGAAACACTATCTCAACAAACGCACTGTTTCAATAAACACACTGTTTCAATGAATATTCTGTCTTCAAGCTCTGTCTCAACAAACGCACTGTCTCAATGAACATTTTGCTTTAAGACACTGTCTCAAATAACGTACTGTTTCAATAAACGCACTGTCTCAATAAACATTCTGCCAAAAAACGCAGTGCATGTCAACAAACGCAATTCAATTAATATTGTGCATTGAAACACTGTCTCAACAAACGCACTGTCTCAATAAACGCACTGTCTCAACAAACGCACTGTCTCATTAAACGCACTGTCTCAATGAACATTCTGCTTTATATCACTGCCTCAACAAACACACTGTCTCAATAAACGCGCTGTATTAATACTATGATTCTGCCTTAAAGCTCTGTCTCAACAAATGCACTATCTCCATAAACGTACTCAGTATCTCAATGAACATTCTGCCTTATATCATTGTTTCAATAAACACACTCTCTCAATGAACATCCCCCCTTATATCACTGTTTCAATAAACACAGTGTTCTAATAAACGCACTGTCTCAACAAACGCACTGTCTCAATAATCGCACTGTCTCGATGAACATTCTGCCATATATCACTGTCTCAATAATCGCACTATCTCAATAAACATTCTGCCTTAAATCTCGGTCTCAACAAACGCACTGTCTCCATAAGCGCACTATCTCAATGAACATTCTGCCTTATATCACTGTCTCAATAAACACACTGTCCTAATAAACGCACTGTCTCAATAAACATTCTGCCTTATATCATATCTCAATAAACGTACTAGTACTCTCTCACTGAATATTCCATCTTATATCAGTGTCTCAATAAACACACTGTCCTAATAAACGCACTGTCTCAATGAACATTTTGCCTCAAATCACTGTCTCAAACAACGCACTGTTTTGATAAACGCACTGTCTCAATAAACTTTCTGTCTTAAAGCTCTGTCTCAACAAACGTACTGTCTCAATAAACCCGCTGTCGCAATGAACATTATGCTTAAGACTCTGTCTCAAATAACGCATTCCTTAAATAAACGCACTGTCCCAAAAAAACATTCTGCCTTAAAACACTGCCTCAATAAATATTTTGCATTAAAACTCTGTCTCAAAAATTGTTCTGGCTCAATAAACATTAAGACAGTACGATGTCCTTAAACACTTTGTCAACAGACCCACTCTCTCAATAAACGCACTGCGTCAAGCGTTGTCTTAACAAACGCACTGTCCCAATAAAAACACTCTCACAATAAACGTTCTGTCTCAATAATTGCACTGTCTCAATGAACATTCAGCCTTATATCACTGTCTCAACAAACATACTGCATTAAAACGCTGTCTCAAAAATTGTTCTGTCCAAATAAACATTCTGGTTTAAAACACAGACCGATGTCTCAATACACACACTGCCTTAAAATACGCACACTGTTTCATCAAACGCCACACTGTCTCATCAAACGCACTGTCTCAATAAACGCACCGTTTCAACGAACGTTCTGCCTTATATCGCTGTCTCAACAAACGAACTGTCTCAATAAGTGCACTGTCTCAATGGACGATTTGCCTTAAATCACTGTCTCAAAAACGCACTGTCTCAATAAACGCACTATCTCAATAAACATTATGCATTGAAACATTGTCTCATAAATCGCACTGTTTGAATAAACGCACTGTATCAACAAACCCACTGTCCCAGTAAATGCACTGTCTCAATGAACATTCTGCCTTAGATGACTGTTCCAACAAACACACAGTCTCAATAAACGCGGCTCTATCAATAAAAAAATTCTGCCTTGAAACACAGTCTCAATGGACGTACTCTCTATAACTAAACATTCTCCTGTCTCAGCAAACGCTCTCTCTCAATAAAACCAGTGTCATACGAACCTGCTTTGCCAATAACAACACGCTCTCAAATAAGATACTGCCTTAAGACTGTTTCAATAAACGCACTGTCTCAGTGAACATTCCGCCTTATATATCACTGTCTCAACAAACACACTGTCTCTGAACGATTTGCCTTAAATCACTGCCTCAACAAACGCACTGTTTCAATAAACGCACTGTCTCAATGGACGATTTGCCTTAAATCACTGTCTCAACAAACGCACTGTTTCAATAAACGTACTATCTCAATAAACATTGTGCATTGAAACACTGCCTCAACAAACGCACTGTCTCAATAAACATTCTTCCTCAGATCACTGTCTCGACAATTGCAGTCTGCAATTTAGCTTTAGAAAACTGTTTCAATGAAGGCGCTGTCTCAATTAACGCACTGTCCTAACAAACTATCTGCATCAAAACACACTTTCTATAAGTGCTCTGTCTAAAAAACGCACTGTCTCAATAAACATTTTGCCTTAAAACACTGTCTCAATCAACGCACTGTCTTAATAAGCGTTTTGACCTAAAAAAACTGTGTCAATAGACCTACTACCTCAAGAAACTTTCTGCCATACAACGTTGTCTCAGCAAACGCACTGTCACGTTAATATTCTACCTTGAAACACTGTCTCAAAAAACATACTATTTCAACGAATATTCTACCTCAAATCACTGTCTCAACAAACTGTAAACACACTGTCTCGATGAATTTTCTGCCTTAAAACACTGCCTTAAGAAACGTACTGTCTGAATAAATGACTTTGCCTTCAAACACTGTCTCAAAAAATATTCTGTCTTCAAAACACTTAAAAGATTCTGCCTTAAACCACTGTCTCAACAAACGCACTGTCTCAATAAGCGCACTGTCTCAATAAATATTTTGCTTTAGAAAGCTGTGTCGATTCAATTAAGGCACTGTCTCGATTAACGCACTGTCCTAATAACTAATCTGCATCAAAACACGCTTTCTGTAAGTGCACTGTCTAAAAAATCGCAATTTCTCAATAGTTATTTTGCCTAAAAAAACACTGTCTCAAAAAACGTTTTGACCTATAAAAAAACTGTGTCGATAGACCTACTACTTCAATAAACATTCTGCCATACAACGCTGTCTCAGCAAACGCACTGCTCAGTAAATGTATTGTCTGAATATACATTTTGCCTTAAAACACTGTCTCAATCAACGCACTGTCTTAATAAACTTTTTGACTTAAAAAACTGTCTCAATAATTCTACTGTCTCAATAAACATTCTGCCTTAAACCACTTCCTCAAGAAACGCACTGTCTCATGAAAAGAACTGTCTCAATAAACACACTGTCTCAACAAATGCACTGTCTCAATAAACATTCTCTCTTAGATCTCATTCTCAACAATTGTACTGTCTCTATACACATTGTGTCTTAAAACACTGTTTCAACAAAACCACTGTCTCAATAAACGCACGTTCTTAATTAACAATCTGCCTCGAATCACTGTCTTAAAAAAACTGTGTCAAAAAGCACTGTCTCAATAAACATCTTGAAAACGCTGTCTCAATAAATAAAAGTACTGCTAAAATAAACATTCTGCCTTAAATCACAGTCTCAATTTACATTTTGCCTATGATCACTGTCTCAACAAAGTAATGTACTGTCTCAACAAACATTCTATGTTCAAAAAACATACTGTTTCTATAAACTTTCTGCCCTAAACCACTGTCTCAACATCCGCACTGTCTCAATAAAGGCACTCTCTTAATAAAACACTGACCCTTCAATAACGTCTATCATTAAATGCACTGTCTCAATAAGCATTCTCCCTTGACACACTGTCTCAAAAAACGTACTGTCTCAATGAACATTCTGCCTTAACATATTCTTTCAAAAAACGCACTGTTTCAGTACACATCAGTTTCTTGAAAACACTGTATCTACAAATTCAATGTCTCAATAAACCTACTGTACATGTCTCAATGAACCTCAAATAACTGTCTCAATAAACGCAGTGTCTCAATAAATACACTGTCTCAATACAAATTTTGCCTTAAAACGCTGTCTCAACAAACGCACTGTCTCAATATACATTTTACCTTAAAACACTGTCTTAACATGCACTGTCTCAATCAACGCACTTTCTCAACAAACGTTCCAGCTTAGATTACTGCCTCAACCCTTTTACTCTCTCAATAAACATTCCGCCTGTCTTCAAAAAACGCTGTCTAAACAAACGCACTGTCTTAGAAAATTCACCGTCTCAAAATATTCACTATCTCAATATACATTCTACCTTAAAACACTGTCTCAACATGCACTGTCTTAATAAACGTACTATCTCAACAAAATACTGCTCAAAAACACTGTCTTAATCCACGCACTTTCTCAATAAACGTTCTAGCTTAGATCACTGCCTCAACACCGACTTTTACTCTCTCAATAAAAACTCTGTCTTCAATAAACGCTGTCTGAACAAACGCACTGTCTCAGAAAATTCACTGTCTCAACATACATTCTACCTTAAAATAGTTTCTCAAAATGGACTGTCTCAACAAACGTACTGTCGAAATCAACATACTGCCTTGAAACACTGTCTCAATAAACGCACTTTTTCAATAAGCATTACGTCTTGAAACACTGTCTCAACAAACGCATTGTCTCAATAAATGCACTCCCTCAATAAACCCGCTGTCCTATGTACGTGCTGTGTACACACTGACTCAATAAACCACGCTGTTTTATTAACGCTAAAATTCTACCTCAATGACAACATCGGTACACACTCTCTCACTAACACACTGCCTCACAAACAAACTGTCTCAATAAAAACACTGTCTTAAAGCCCACTGCACACGTGAGGTAAGAGCTAAAGAAAATGTGTCGCGAGAGGTGGTTCTAACAAGATACCAATTCTGCAATTGATATTGCTGTCATTAAATTTCAATTAAAAAACTATGTTTTTGAGATACTGACAAATGCATGTGAACCAGTATTAGTAAGATTTACACGTATAAGAACATTATAAAAGAACTTCGAGCAAAGGAAACAGCGCTGTGTCAACTAACCTTTGAGGCGCTTTCTGATACAGCAGAATATTAGCAGCCTAGTCAATATCTGCCTTACCTCAGTCTTTAATCTCACTGTCACAACCTTCGTGACTGACGCTACGACTCTTGTACAGCTCCACTGCAACCGTATCTGCGGATGACAATGAAAAGGAGGTAACCGATTGTCTTTAAATTAGGAAGACCTTTCTCCCCGCCTTCTAAAAAGATCTGGACAGTAACAACTTGAGATCTGAAAACGCCTAAAAGTAAGAAAAGAGGTAAAAAACGCACTGTCTCAATAAACTCACTGTCTAAAGAAATATTCTGCTTCAAAACACTATCTCAACAATACCACTGTCTCAATAAACGTACCGTCTCAATGAACATACCCAGGGTCAACTCTTTTCATCAATTTTACATTTTTACCATGCCTGGTTACAACCACAGCATTTTGGTTCAATATGTGCCTTACCTCAGTCTTCAATCTCTCTGTCACAACTCTTCGTGATTGACGCTACAGCTGTTGCACAGGTCCACTACAACCGTATCTGCGGATGACAATGAAATGGAGGTCATACTGTCTTAAAATTAGGAAGAGGTTTCTCCCCGCTTTCTCAAAAGGTCTGGACAGTAACAACTTGAATTTTGAAAACGTCTGAAAAGTACGAAAAGAGGTAAAAAGGCAAAGCTAGTTTCTTTAACGATTGTAACACGTCACAGTAATTACATGATAAACTTGGGGCCCTCGGTGCATGCGCACTTTACGCCCTTTCTCTGTCAGTGCTCCGTTTTATAGGTATTTAAAGTTAAAACTACACGGATCAGCAATAGACGAAACAGACGTTGGAGTCACCGAAGATTGAACCGGGGACCTCTAGCTCCGAAAGCTGCGCACTAACAAACTGAGCTACGACTACTTCTCCTGTGACGAGTGTCAAAGAATGCCAAAGGAAAAGAAACTGTCAAGTCAGCTCTGCGAGAGAATTAAATCCAAACGTTAGGAGAAATGTCAGTGGTAAAATTCAGCTAGCAATGAAACAAATGGAACAAAATTCACCATAAGCGCTTGACAATTTATAGAAGTATATGAAAAAAACAAAGAGAAGACAAATGAAAACACCTTGATGAATATTCAGAGGAAATATGTTGCGTCAAGCCAACTAAATCGCAAAACGGCGTAAAAGAGACACGGCACACGTTGGTGAGAAATCCAATTAAGAAATGCTAGAAAGACAAGAGAAAATATTTGATTATCTGAACTCGTGATAAATAAGGGAATTTAAATCAAATACTATATTAATTAGTCAATTTGGATTTTGGATTTTCAAGATTTTGATAAATTTCAAGTTATATTATTGCAAATAGATAAAAAAAACCCTATACGCTGAAACAATGAATTAGCTAGAAAAAAACAAACTGCTGGTTTACAAGTTCAATGTTAACAAAATGTTTGACAACTTTATACCATTAGTGATGAGGTATACAAACCAAAAATGCTCAATCACGAGGGAGTTAAATTGACCCTGTCATAAAGCAAATTTAGGGTTAAAACATCTACTTTTTCTTTTAAAAACAGTTGTTATTTATATATTAGGTAAGCCACGCGAACTACATTTGATAACTTTGTTAGTGAATTAATCAAAATGCTTGCAATTTAATAAACCCTGGGTTTCGTTAATTAATGTCATTTGTATATGATTGACAACTGGTTTGTTTCTAGTTACAAAATGACAGGAGAACAGAGACACTCAATTTTTAAATCATCTTTAAGTTAACTATAGATTTTAACAGAATCAAATATTTATAACCATAAGCAGTATCTTTTAGGTCTCGGTCATTAGATCATTAGTTTTGCGTTATGTTTAGGATTAAGGCACATAATACGTAAAACGTTAAAAGGGCGCTTTCACGGCTTTGCGCATTCGCGAATTCGGATTACAGCCATTGTCTCACAGCCAATAGAAATCAAAGAAATGTATCCGGGAAGTTTATCCTGACTTCGATCGACCTTAAGTCGCACAGATACTATATTAACTAATTTTATAACTGCATGACAATGTTCGTCGGTATCACACAGACTTCTTCAGCTTGAATGTGAACACGTTTATGAGTCAGGTTTGCCGTACACCTATGTAGTATACAGCAAAGAATTTCACGCTTTTTTGATAGTGTTTTTTTTTTTGGTATTTCTTTTTTTCAGCGTCCAAAACACTGTTTCGAAACACCATTTACACAACCTATTCCCCAACAAACCTAATTTTATACACAACTCGATTGCTGTATTTTGTCGACCTTGCTTGAAACATTTGTTATGTTTTAATATCCCACCATCAAACACTTATGCGTTTCGCATATTGGGCTTGCTCACAAGACAAAGACAAGACATGACACTCTTTCACGCTTTCCCTATTTTCAAAAAAAAATATCGCACTGATTTGGTATTTTGCGTCCTTTCTCTCCCTTTTATATATATTGTTGTCTTTCTTTGCCTCTGCATTTTAGTTGGCTACGTGTCAGTAGATGTACTATTCAAAGATTGTGTTTTTGAGACATGCATGCGATCGAGTTGATGAATCGGCAAAGAACCAAAAAATTTTTCGTCTACATTTTAAGGTGCTCTGGGATACAGCAGAATCAACCCGTGTCTTACTTCTTCACTCAGGCTGCTACAAACTTCGTGGCTGACGGTACAGCTCTTGTGCATACCTTCTACAATTATTTGATAACGATGAAAAGCTAGAAGGTTAATATGTTCTTAATCATGTTATACCACTGTTTTCAATTAAGTCTAAGCTCAAATTTACTTTCAAGATGCACTCTACAGCCTACTGTACTTACTTAATTATCAAATTGAAACTGTATATATTTTAAAACTTGCATTGCTTTGGGTATTGTTGACAATGCAAAGTATTTGGATGCAAAACAACGGCAGAAAGGGTCATCTTCTCCAGTGTCGCATCCCTCAACACCATGAACATACCACTGCCGAGCGAGCGATGAACCTTGATTTGATCGATTGAATCTTACGCACACTTACTTCTGTCTTCTCGAAAAAACTTAAGTGTATCATTTCCTTGCATGCACAGTTTGCAAATTCCGAAGATTTGTCTAATAGTCGTTTCGCTTCTGCCGCTTCCTATCTAGTTTTCAGTCATGATACAGACAATGAAACAAAAAAAAACTCGAATTTAACTCGATTGCAATGCCTGCCCGTAATAGCAGCGCGTTTTGTACGGTTGTTATATGATATCCACCTGACATCATTGCAGAAACCTAATCCAATTATTTGCTAGATAACCAAAGTAACAAAAACCACATCCCTTATCCTGACCCAATAAACGGGATAAGATTCTCCTAACAGATAAAGCAAATTAAAATTTTGATAGATAAAGAGCGTTTCTCTTTTTATTAGCTAAGAACATCTCTTTTTCGAACGTCCAATTTATCTGAGTGTGGTTATTGACGTCAGGTCTAGTCACGCGCACTTAACTCGGGCCTGGTCTCGTCTCGTCTGGTCAGCGTAACAACGCATAGCCGGTGTAAAAGACAATCAGTGTCTCTCTCCAAATACTAAACGTATTGGAACAAAAAATTTTTCTATATACCACCAAATAGAGCCTTAACACTACAAAATGCGAGAGCAGTCCTTTAGCAAAGGCCAATGAAAAGCTTGTCAATACACAAAGCTATATTAGTTTACTAACCGAAGGCAAAGTTTTGTTTAAGTGACGAATTGATGACCGTTTTTTGTCGTCAAATACCACAAATGCGCAGTCGCATTTTGGAGTATCGTACGTAACTAAAGCTGTCGATTCTACGTGATCAACTGCTGTGAATAGCACGTGTAACATTCTTTACATTCCTGGCATACCCGTTTCTGTCGATATCTTGGTTGGGGGCAGTCGCGGCAAAAAATATTTACAGCATAAGTATGGAGAAAGGTTTCAATTTTCAGCCGTTATAACTGAGCTATTGTGCCTCGTATTTTGACAAATATGTTGTTTTTAAAAATATTAATATGGAAATTATATCTTCAAAAATAAAACCGAAAAACTTTTTTATAATCAGAGCGGTTTCAAAACTCTATCCAAGTTTTTTCTCTTCAACGAAAGATTTTAGATGCATGTTGTTTCGTGTTGCGTTCCATTTCTCAAAAAGAACTAATTCTATTCAATTTCCCAAACACACGTGCGCCCCAATGTCACCGTTACAATACTTGGAAACCAATACACAAACTGTAACTCCAATTCTTCGTTCACCATACTTTTGATCGAGAAAACACGAAACAATTCTGGAGGCAATTGTTGAAAGAAGATCACAAGAGTCCCCCGATCATAAATCATGATTTCAACTGCTCATTGTTTGTACTAGATTTATATTTGCTTCTAAAAACACAAAAGCAAGCTATTTTCTGCCTGCCCGCTCCTTTTTTTTACTGTTTATTATTTTTATTTATATCTATAAAGATCTTTTAGAAAAATATGAAATACCATGATGAAAAACCCATTTCGACTGTAAAATAAACTCAAAATACAAACAGTAAATCGAATTTGATACTCGATGCTAGTTATTAATGTAACAAATACTCCATTATGTGTGCGGAACACCGACGTATGCTGTGAGCAAGGAAAAGGTGGCGAAGCAGAAGATCAAAAGGGCCAAAATATTGGCTGAGAAATACATGCATACTAAGAGATCGTTTTGATCAAACTTTGTACATAACTATTGCGACATCATTTTGAATACTTGAAATAGTGGCTAGAACTTGTTGCTTGCAAGACATTTTCCTGGTATAGGAATGTGTGTTGCGCTAAATAAAAATCTAAAATAGCCATATACTGTTATATTTTAAGTTGGTCTTCCAAACAACAAAGGATACTTTTATTGGAAGTTGAAAGTTCACAATTATTAAGGATCATTATGAAAGTCTGGTTGGTATACAAATATTAAAGTTAGCTATATAAACTCTTGAGATGAAATTGAGGCCGTATTTTACTGTTTTATTGGAAGCAAAGGGGACGTAAACCTATAATTTGGAAAATAACAAAAATTGACAAAATAGCAAATAACAAGAACCCCCCGCCTCATGCTTTTGGTGATTCTGCATGGGAAACTAATAATTTTTCTGCTTGGCCTAAAGCTTGCCTTACTTTCTGTCTATTTTTTTCAAAATCATAAGACAGAGTGTACAAGACCGAGTCTCCGAATCACTGACCGGCCAAAGCAAATTCTCGCGCGTTTCACTGCCCTCTCTCCATCCGCTCTGTTTTCGATGACAAACCTTTTAGCCTTAACTTTTTTTTGTTTTGGTTATATAGTTTCGGTTTCAATACCTATTTAAAGAACATCTTTTAGTGTCGTCAAAACATTGATAAGCTTGTACAATTTTGTTATAATTTCTATTTGGTTAATCAGAATTTTAACAGTTTTTTCATTAAATAAAGACATTACAAAGCGTTGGTTTTTCCGACGATTTATAATGTTAATATTGTACAGAAACGAAGCATTTCCAAAATTAATTCAAACTTTACCTGAAAAATTTCATTGAAAACCGCAGAATAGTTTTCCTAGCAATTGTGTTTCCAACTAAAATTCTCACGTAAATGTTTAGCCCTATTCAAAAACATTCTTCGTAATGATTATTACTAATTAAGGAAATTGGGTCGAAATAACTTAATTAGGTACTTAGTGACGCAATCAACTGATAAATGTTCAACAACTTAATTAAATAAAAAACCAAAACAAAGTTGAGTTTTTCCAGTGTGCTAAATCTGTTTAAGAAGATTTAAAGTATTCTGGAGCGAAAATGTTATTTGTTTACCTTGCTTTATTGTCGTATTTGGTCGCCTGTAGCTCAGGTAAGGTTTTGTAATATCCATAGTAACAATAGAATTTACAATTGTTTCAACAGGCGATAAAGTTTTCATTTCACGGTAAAGTTTAAATTGTCATGAAAAATATACAATTCATTATTAGTAAAGAAAGTTACTACTACTAGCTCTTAACAAATAAAAACATGAATACTAAATTATCACCCGCAAAGTCACCTTAATATTTGGTTTAGCCGTATTCCGCTGGTGCTTAAAGCTGCGTACTGAAAGTTTGACCGTTAGGAATAGAGTAAGTGACAATCTTTATTTCTCAAAGGTGACATGTGCAGTATGAAATATTGCTTAAAGTAATATAAGCGTAAATACTCCATACAATATTACAAACCTTAAGACTTGCTTACAAATACTTGTGTTAAAACTACTTGCAAAATAGAACTTAAAAAAGTTATTGTGTGTTTTAGTTTGAAAGGGAAGAATGTTGAAAAGCTTTTGTCCATAATGTAGACAATTATATCGTTACGACATGTTCAAATCTTTACATTTTTTCGTTTCCCAAAAAAGTGTTAGCAAAAATGAAAAAGTGCAAGTGGCTTTTTAAAAAAGAGGTACCCAATCCGCTTCCATTTGTTGAATTAGGTTCTAAATTTTAAACCACTTGTAACTCTTTCGGAGTTTGAAACAGTTTATTTCCAACAGTCCATGATATTCGTCAAAACAATAACGAGTAGTAAATATTATTAGTGTATCGTTCGAATGACGAGAATTCAGTTCAGTTATTTTACTTTTTATCCACCCGAAAGTAATTTAAACGTTGTCCAAGCTTTTAATAAAACTTCTACTATTTCGCCATCGATGCTATATGCTGGTAGAGGGTGTAACCTATTATGTAGAGGTGGAATATCTCCAGCAACAATAATGTTTCTCATCATTTTCGCTTGAGTTATTTCACACCTTACTGTTTCTATTTGGTTGCAATTAACAAGGAACTTCTATTTGTACCTTTTCAACATTAACAGTAACAATAACTTCATACAATACGGTGTAGATGACGTAGTCGTGTTTATATATTTATATGAATTTTTAAAGTATCAGCAATAAAACACAACTACAGTAAATTGTCAATAAAAACATTGAGTATCATATAGAAAAAACTGATGTTCTTAAACAAATCTTTAACTTGGCGAACTATGTGTCAAAACCGAACTTGTGCACTAAAGAGACAACTTATACATATTCGATCGGACCCTTTTAATAATAAATACATGAAAAATTTCGACAGGAGGAACGTCTGCGGGACATACAGCAAGTAAATTTATTCAACAAACTTTGAAATGATAAACATGCAGCATATGAGACAAAAACTATGGAAGTTCAACCCAAAGTGAAGATACAACAGTCGAATTCTACTTAAAATCGATGTTTTGTTCAAAAAGTACAAAAACTTTGACTCACCAACGCCCAAACAAAATCTCAGCTAAATGACAAAGAAAAGAAACAGTTGACATGCACGCGCGTTTAAGCATTTTCCCCGCCACTTGGTGTATTCGCACGACAAACCCAGTGTCTGGTAGCTAAGTTTTTAGCATTTTGCTCGAAATTGCTCAATCCTAAAAAAAAACTCTTGCCATGGTAACTAAGCCGCCATCTTACATTTTCGGTCACCAATTTGGATTTTCGATTTTCGAGATTTTGATAAATTTCAAGTTATATTGTTGCAAACAGATAAAAAAAAATCCTATACGCTGAAACAATGAATTAGCTAGAAAAAAACAAACTGCTGGTTTACAAGTTCAATGTTAACAAAATGTTTGACAACTTTATACCATTAGTGATGAGGTATACAAACCAAAACTGCTCAATCACGAGGGAGTTAAATTGACCCTGTCATAAAGCAAATTTAGGGTTAAAACATCTACGTTTTCTTTTAAAAACAGCTGTTATTTATATATTAGGTAAGCTACGCGAACTACATTTGATAACTTTATTAGTGAATTAATCAAAATGCTTGCAATTTAATAAACCCTGGGTTTCGCTAATTAATGTCATTTGTATATGATTGACAACTGCCGGTTTGTTTTTAGTTACAAAATGACAGGAGAAGAGAGACACTCAATTTTTAAATCATCTTTAAGTTAACTAGATTTTACAGGAACAAATATTTATAACCATAAGCAGTATCTTTTAGGTCTCGGTCATTAGGTCATTAGTTTTGCGTTATGTTTAGAATTAAGGCACATAATACGTAAAACGTTAAAAGGGCGCTTTCACGGCTTTGCGCATTCGCGAATTCGGATTACAGCCATTGTCTCACAGCCAATAGAAATCAAAGAAATGTATCCGGGAAGTTTATCCTAACCTCGATCGACCTTAAGTCGCACAGATCAGCAACTGTTTAAGCGTAAAACCTCAGAAATTGGCTTTGTCCCGGGCCGGAACACAGAGAAGTTTTCTGAGAACCCGAGCATGCGCAGAACCGAGCAAGAATGCTTTTGAGGGGAGAGCACTAAGTAACGACCATCAAAACCAGAACCGAGTCTGCGATACTTTAGATCTATACCAGCGGTTTTTCCCATCATTACGCAA
>JAOBYE010256765.1:0-16354 GCA_025403585.1 Parazoanthus swiftii | reverse complement strand
ACATTGTTAGTAGCGTCCCTCTTCCTTCGGGGAAAAAGCGAAATAAATAAAAAAATAAAAATAAAAAAATAAAAAAATAAAAAAAAACATAATTGATAAAATAACTGGTTGTGAAACTCGACAAACTTCAAAAGAAGTGTGCAAAGCTGCTTTGTCGTCGGTTGAAAGAACCGTGACAGTGCACATTGCTTTGTTCAATGTGTGTGCACAAATATTCTTATGAATAGATGTTCATATGCATTTCAATATTTATCTTTTGTGTTTTGTGCACCGTCAAGGCCAATGAACAAAAGAGATAGAGAACAAAAACCTATAACAAAGAAACTTGCCGATTTTCGTAACCATTTCTCTCTATGAACTATGATCTACAGTACAGACAAGCAAACTAACAAGTTGATCAAGTCCTATTCTTTTATCCACCCTACAGGTGTCTTGACTGACACTCAGCGGTCGAGTATTGACACCATGCGCAACCGCATTTTCTTGTACATTCTGGTCTTCCTAGTCTGTTGGGGGCCAGGTGAGTTGTACTGATCAACGTTGGACTTCTCTTAAAGGTAGTATTAAAAAATTATTACATTTCTTAGGAGAATACGCAATCTAATCGGGGATTGATAAATTTGGTCCTACA
Source organism: Parazoanthus swiftii (assembly GCA_025403585.1). Lineage (NCBI taxonomy): Eukaryota > Metazoa > Cnidaria > Anthozoa > Zoantharia > Parazoanthidae > Parazoanthus > Parazoanthus swiftii. The sequence goes on along the minus strand of JAOBYE010256765.1, from coordinate 15,723 downwards.
GGATCGCTAGATTCTATACAGGTTTGAAACCTGGAACTTCTGAAGTGTTTGTGGCAGAAAAACAAAAACTGCTCAAAAAAAGCCTGCGTTGTTGCCATGAAGGGTTTTCCTTGTTTTTTTTTTCTTGTTGTTTTTCAAATTAATGCAATTATCTTTGAGGGAACTATTTTGATTTTTCCCTAGCACTTGTGGTAGCCTCCGCTGACCTGCAGCCCCGGAGAAGGTCCTTGGGGATCCACAGATGGTTTCCACTTTTTATAGCACAGGTGAGGCCCACGAAAGGGCGACCCTCTGTCAGTCTGTGGCACTGCACGTTTATGTGGTATTTTTATTGCGTTTTATTTAGATCAACGGTAATACCTTGCGGATTGAAAAATTGATTAGCGCTAGCCAAGAGTTGACCCACGATTCACTTAAGCTTTCTTTAAGATTAGGCTATCATTTTTGGTTTGTTTAACTCTAAAGTTACTGAATAAAGTACAATGCTCATGCAATAAAGACCGAAAATTGTGTTTCCAGATGTAAAGAGTTAGTTTAAAAGTTTAGCCGAAACCAGGGTTCAGTTAAAATCACTTTATAACAGCCGGGCCCTGTTGTATATCCAATGTTTTGCTTTAGTCAGAGTTTACTGTACTCTACGGCAAATCCATGGATCTGATTGGTTCTTCCTCCGTTGTATACTCGCTGATAGACAACGATACGCATCAGTGCTTTTTCGCATTCGCGATTGATTACGAAGTCATATATTTATATGTTGATGTAAACCGATTGACTGAATGAAATATATGTATTTAGTTTGTAAATGTATACTTTCTAAAATGACTGGTCAATTTTAAACACTTTTTTATGTTTCTCTCAGACTCCAATATATACCATAACGTATTGTTTAATTTAACCATTTTTTGTCAAGACAACCATTATCAAAGCTAATATTTGGCCAACCCAAGAGAAAATATTTAAAATAACCAGTGTCATGGTAATTTTAACCAAAAACAGATTGGTCAACTTTAAGGCGAGTCTGAGATAACAACAATAATCGTTATTTCAGTCATTCGTTTTTTTAGTGTTTTAAAATTTCATTATTATCTTCTAAAACAATTAGAAGATTCGCTTTTTTCTGAGATAGCTACTTTTGTGTGCGATAGTCACACTGCGCGCTCAGAGAAAACACTGGTTGGTGATCTAGTTTCTAAAAACAAATGGATAAATTCTTGTTATAAATCAGAACTCAACTGAACGAAACACCGTTCTCACAGGGTCTAACGGCGCCGATGCAGGGTTTTTTGAACAGCCTTGTGTACGGATGGACGAGAAGAACATTTCGCTACGCCAGGAATCGACAACCGCTTTTAGAGTCGGCGGACCAATCGCGTCTCGACATCTCCTACGGGTCGACGACAGGCTCCCTGTGACGACATTGATCAATTGTTAGTTGGGAAGCGTTCAAGAGAGGACCGAAAATTGAGCTCGTATTGATGAAAGCAGATCGAAATTATGTATCTGTCAAACGGCGTTTACATTTGTAGTTTAGCAGATCAGGATTCACTCCTAGTTCTGCCTGCTTGGGAATTCTCTGACAGAGTCTTCTAATCAGGTGGGAAATTCGAGACTCCTTACACTCAAGTGGATTGTAATATGAGATTTTTATTTATTTTTAAAAAAAAGTATTTGTTGTGTCGTTAGTAACTTGACGCATCTTTAACGTTTCTGCAAAGGTGGAACTAAAAAAAATCACGTTAGGGTAGTTTATTTATCAGTATTGCCAGCACAATGCCAATGTACGAAACAGTTGTAATGTCTAATGCAGTGGCTTCAAATCTTATTGGTTAATGGAGAACTAGAATACTGACGGAGTTAACAAATGGCGAAGCAGCGAAATGGCGGGAAAATGCGGTACTGTACATGTGCAATCCACCGAATTTGGTCACTCGTCTCTTAAAGGCCTTGACTGGATGCCTGGCATCCTTCACACTTCTCAAGTCGATGCCCTGCATCTTTCGCACTTCAGAAACATGATTAACTCGTTATTGTCCGTTACAACCTCATGACTGATGCCATAGTGTTCCTGAGAGAGATGCACAAATGATGCCTCGGTGTGAGCAATAATGGTTTGTCCTATGATGTGGTACATTTTTACTCTCATACTCTTTAAAACTGTTTACTTCAATTATGGGAGGTGAATTGACGTCACTAACGTCTGGTTGACGTAAGCCGGGTTTATTGTTTTGAAATGTTTAATTTAACTCCCATAACTAAAGTAACTTTTCCAATTTTATGAGTAAAGGAGTGCAACTAATCAATATTGTTATGGCGATTCAACGTCCTTCGCCATACACTACTTTATAATTTGCTCAAGTGACTATAAACAATAACTTCAAGTCGAGGTCAAATTCCAAGTTTTCATACATTTGATGTAATTTGGCCCTACTTGCCTCGACTCAAAGTTTTTTTACATGGCCACTGGGGCGTGTTATGAAAGTGCTCTATTGGTGATTCCAAATCGTTAGTTAGACTTGATGACGTCAGTCGTGAGTTCTTACAACAAGGTCGAGCGTCAATACAGGCCACTGAAACTAATTACTACTCTCGTTAGACGTTACCGTGCGATGGAGTTGCATTTTAGATGATGATTTTCACCCGCCGAACTAAGTAGTCGACTGAGCTAAACCGAAAGACGCGCGCAGAGGGTGCTTGACTCGTATGTTCAAAGCCCGATTTGTGGGTAAATTTTTGTTTCTATATCTCAAATTGCCCTTGACCGAGTAAGCCTGGCATCTAGTTTTGAAGGTTGCGCCGCTACTGATTACTATATGGTGAACTTTGGATAGTGAGGGTTAAGGTTTGGCCAGGGTTTCTTTTGTTTCGTAGAAAGGGACGCAGATAGAACTTTGGATGTCTAAATATTAAAGTTTTTGATTTAGTGGTTGGTGTTAGCGGGTACTAAAAGTCTGTCCACTCGATGCAATATTGCTCGCGTTGTTGCACACACTACGCGAATTGTATATATCATGTGGCGACTTTTGCATCCAATAAGGATTACTTCTGCAATTTTGCACGCAATTATTTCAGAGGGTGGCGTCGTTTGTGCGCGATTGCATCGTTTCGCCGGTCCTCAAGTGTCGTAGAGTGTGAACCAATTGAGAATATGCAAACAAAAACCAATGCGCGAAGCACGAGCTGTCACAATGATAGTTGTTTATGACGAATACAATACGGTGATGTAACAGCATAAATTAATATTCAATGAAACACAACTGCCACACCATAGATCTAATTACTTTTATCAGCGTTTTCTAAGTGCAAAACAAAACTTTGAGATAGTGTGTTAAGTATTTGGTCTCGATTGATCAAGTTTATAAAGAGAGGCAGTCACATTTGGGCGTGAGCCTGCGAAATATGTGCGGCTCACTTCTGAGCACGCTTGCTCCTCCAGTTGGAGTATGCGCAAGTCTAGGTACTAAAACTTTAAAGCAAGACTCCGAAGAAATGGAAGAAAAACGAAAAGAAGAACAACTTCGTAATGAAGACACGACTTTGTGTACGGAATCGAAGCAAAACTTCAAAGAGCCCAAGTTTACGAATCACACAAAACTGCCGTGCATAGAAACTCGGTTGGAAACTTCGCCTGTTGCCGATTTGCCAAATATACCTAAAAGCAAGAGACGGCTAAGGCAAACGGAAGTCAGTATTTCTACCCAGGAAGGGGAAATTGGGAAACACAGACAAGAACTATCGGAATGGAGAGAAACAGAAATACGACTCAAAGCGTGGCTCGGGACATTAAAACGGGATTATCGTCAGGAAAGAGGGCGTTTGAACTCGCTGGTTGTAAAGTGCGAAGAACTCGAGCACGAAGTGAGAAGTCTGAAAAGAAAAAGGGCTCTTTGCGACACAATAATCCACGAGCTCGCATGTAGTAAAAAGAAAGCAAAGAGAGAGTAACGCCATTCGTTTTCCACTTCAACTTCCTCCTCCACATATAAATTTGCTTAAGAACAATGAATAGTTTAAAACACTTTAAAATGTAGTGCGACCGTTCTAGAGGCGATAATCTCATCGAGTGTTCTATTTTAGTCATAATAGTAATTTGTGAATACTTTGGGGTAATTGTAACTGAATGAAAGACAACTAACACTTCCATGCACCTTTCCCATACCGACAGTAAACACAAAAACGTATGTTGGCTGTTTTTCTGTTATGTTCAAATGGCCACAACCGACCAAATCTCACGTTTCGACCGCGAAGTCAGTCATGCGCAAAAGAGAATAGCTCTGGGGTCGAGGTTGCCAGGCAAATGGGACTAGCACATTCTCAACCCCAGAGCCCACGTTTCATCTGGGGTCGAGAATGGGATTAGCAGAGTTTTTGAGGAGGTTGGTCTGTCTTGGTATCTAATTGATGAAACAATTTTCTACCTTACTTGGCTTCAAGCTATAGTTTTTCGACAATTAAGGCGAGTATTTTCACTTTACTAGCGGTAAACTTATTTTGTTGTTAATAACGCATAGTCCAGGTTTAACGGCCAAGAGAATTGTTAGTATCACCCGATTAACTACACAATTTCAAGGCGCCGACAGAGCGAAAAAACGGTCTGTTGCTCTTCTGAACTTTCAAACACGAAAATGCAATTTTCAGACCAAAAACTGGAGAAATAGATACCCTATTTCAGGCGAAACACGTATAACTATAAACACTGAGGCCATTGTGGTTGCAACAAAGTCTGTATTTAGCTTATGACATCTTATATTCAAGAGAAATCCGGCAAACAGAACACCTGGATTCTCGGTACAAACACCAACTGAAATTGACAAAAATCAAATGAGCGGGGTTTTGTAAGAAATCACAGCTGTCGTGCTGCTCTTCTGACCTTGAAGTCACTGATACAAGCACAGGAAACTGCAAACTACAAGAACTGGTCTTCCACCGCCATGATGCTTTTGTAACAATAAACCGGCTGACGTCACAAAAAATGAGTTATACACATTATTTTAGACTTGCTACAAGTCGACTCGCAGATTATTTTTTCGGAGGATTAGTTTTTTTCGGAGGAATAAATTTAAAAAAAAAAAACGAGCGCGAAGCGCTTGGGCGATTGCCGAAGGCGCAAGAGAGCTTGAAGAGACCGGTTACCGGACCCAGAATGATACCCTTTTCCAACTGCGGTCCGGTCTCTTCAAGCTCTCTCGCACCTTCGGCGCTCGGTTTTTTTAAAAAAAAATTATTCCTCCGAAAAAATTATCTGCGAGTCGACTTGTAGCAAGTCTAACAATATTTTCGCAAGGATTTATGAGGTGCTTTGCACTCCTCTGCTTGTGTCCTGGTGAAAATCTACAAAACGATTATCGGCACGTTAAAAACGTCGGAGCACTACCAAGAAAAGCTTTGGTGGTCAACAATTTTTTTTGCAAAACCATCAAAACTAATTCCAGAATGATACCCTTTTCCAGACCAACTCGGTCCAAAAACCATGCAAACCCTTTCTGGCAGCACACATCCGTACGATAGTAAATTGAAGGGGGTACTTCTCCCGACCTTGTGACCCCCCCCCCCCCCCCACTGCTTGCCAAGTCACTGCAAAGCTTACTCGACCAATCCTTTAAATCAACCAATCCCATCCACTCCAGTGATTTGTATTCCGACCATGCGTGAAAGATAACATAAATATAAACAACCGCAAAAATAAATTACAGAATCAAAAAAAATAGTAAGCAGACCCCCCCTGAAGAAGCTGATAAAGACGAACTTGTGTTATTTCTAGATTTAGTCAATATTTTTTGTATATTGGCCAGTGTCAAGAGTAGATTAGCTCCATCTTGCCATTTTAGCAAATTTTCAAATGTTAGCTAGAAGATAGTGAAGAGGGTGGCTTTGGGAAAGAGAGCCTTTTCCTTTGAAACAGTTAATATTTTGATCAACAAATAACTAACTTTTTCTGTCCTCTACTAGTAATCATTTTAAAAGTTAGCTTTAAGATTATGATATAGCAAAATAGTTTAAGACTGCATGGTAGCAAAATAAAAGGCACTCGTGATCAAAACGTTAACGTATCTTTGTCAGTACGTAAGTACCGTAAAATCTCAAAACGTTAACGTATCTTTGTCAGTACGTAAATACCGTAAACTCTCAAAACGTTAACGTATCTTTGTCAGTACGTAAGTACTTTCAAAACCTGGCACTTTTTTCTTTTTTCTGCATGCCGTCTGTTGCAAGCAAGCAACCACCCTTCTACAGCAAGCAAAGGGGCTTCAAAAGTGAGTCACATGACTGGAATCGCAAGTTAAAGCTACAGCGAAATGGAGCGGAAAAACGGGACTCACATTCTAGATCTGTTAGGTGATTCACTAGTTGCCCTTTGAATGTATTTAACTTTACAAGCTGTCAAACAAAATACAAACCAATTAGCACAGAACAGCTGGAAAATCTAACGAAAATGTTCGTTTTTCAATAATTTTCCTTATCACAAAAATCTACAGAAAAGCGAGAACCCATTTTCTCCGCTCCGCCTACTCGGTGTACTTCAAATTTAATCAAGATCCAATCTATCCAAACTGATTTGTTATACTGCAACCTTTCAATTTGTAGACATTTAAATTAGACTTATTTGACCTATAGTCCCTTATGTACCAGAGACCTTTGATCACGTTCCACTGAGTTTTGTGTCGACAAGGTGTAAAATGTCATTAGTCACTTTGAGAAAATACTCTACTTTACTTTGCCTATACTTACAAAAATAAACAAAACTAGTAGTATCAGGAATTTTTGTACTTGTCTTTACTCTTAATTTCGGCTTTGCCATAAACAAAGTGGTCAAGTTGCCCCGGAGATATTAATTAGTGATGGAGAATTTCTTGTTGTTTAACAGCTGTTCAGTGGAAATAGTTCCCAGGACTTTGCATGTTGGCTTGCTGTTCACAAAAATATAACATTGCATCAAACTTTCAATGGTTTCCTTTCTGTAAAACCAACAAGGAGTGTTTGGGCACCAGCAAGAAGTGTACAGGTAGTCTCTCAACAAGCTTCTTTTTGAGCGGGCGCCGTTGGATCTGGGTACGAGTATCAACAAACTGTGGAATTCTGTTGTTAATGACGCACGTAGAACGCTTCAGAGTGATTGACCTTGAACCGACAGTTCACCTGTATTTGTTTGACACTATAAAATTGAGCTGTCTGATTTATAAATCACTCGAGGTGTCGACGGTTTTCCTTTCGTATTGTGAAGCAACGACGTTTTTTTGAAAATCGATTGAAAAAAGCATGCATAATTCTTGCTTCGACAGCACGTGCATGAAAGTGAAGGCCTGTTTTAGTGTTTATCGGTCGGTCTTGACAAAATGCATAAAACATGAACAAAATAGAGAGACCTTTGAAGTTGTTGGTTTTGTATCAATGTGAAGGTGCGAAGTCAAAACCGGAAACTTCCCCAATCGGTATTAAAGTAGCTAAAACTAATGGCCAATCTTTCGCATCATTTCTGCAAGCTTTTTTCTCGAAAGCCAATCAGTCTTCCTGGTGTGGACGGAAGGGCAATATTGTTCTCAAAGCCATGCATTGTTTGATGTTTACAAAGTTCGGATGTTTGATGATTATGTATTGTAGAGACGTGCTCAACGGAATACTACGCAATCTCCCTCGAGGGGATTTGGCATAGGTAAATGACCGGAAGTCTGGTGAAGCACTGCGCACCAACAAAACATTGTTCCTATGAGGCCGATACATACTTGTAGACCAAAAGCAAACCATATTTTCAAAACAATAGCACATTTATTGTTACTCATGCAAAATTTATTTCCAGTTGAGTCACGTTCTGCTCCCTAGTGACCATCGTGTTTGGTACGAAACATTTTTCGAACTGTTTAGAAGTTTTAAAGTGGTTACCGGTATATCACATTTCAGAAACTTAACTTTAGAATTATCGTTATGTTTGAGTCACTTCCATGTCCCAAAGAGCTAATATGAGAGCACGATGTACAACTGACAAACAAGGCTTTGACCTTTGTAAATAACATATTTCATTAATTTGCACACATTGCATGCAACCGTGCATTTCCTTGTCGCTTTTTGTTTCGAGGAACACGCATTAAAGCGATTTATTTATGATTTACGGTCGAAAGAAGACCATAAATGAGGCACGTGCAGTCAATCACAGTGATCACCGTTTTGCTTCGATCTTGGCAGTACCCCTTTAGTAAACAGCAGCAGATTACCAGATGCATATCGAGTGTTTTTTGGTTGATCATGCGTGGAAAACCACTAGTTACACGACCAGTTGTTCAGTACATGTATGTATATGTAATTCGTCGTCCAAATACTCCAACCTGATCGCATTTAATTCCACAAAACAAAACAAGGTGGATTACTTTTTCATGGTGGAAATAATTCCGCATAGAGACAGGGATCTGATTTCAAAGGACTTCTGTTTTATTAATTTTGAAAATGAAGTACCGTTTTGTTTCATTTTCTTCCTTACCAGTGTATTTTCGTTCCTCCTTCCCAACACGTGAGCGAAACCGAAAACATATGAACAACCGTTTCGATTAGCGATAACACTATATGACGAAACGTGTCCGGAAAAAGATTTCGAGGGATTTTTTTTGGCGCGTAGACTAGAGAAAAACAAAAAAGAGTTATTTGTATGTTTTGTTTTGACAATAAAGGTTTCTGATTGGCTGACGAATGTCACGCGTTCTTGTGATTGGTTGATTTTTGACAATCAGCAGCTGGCATCACGTGTGCGGAGGACGGCCAAGGGAAACAGGTCAAAACACAGAAAATTTTGACAACAAAACAGAAGGCGAATTGTGTGAGGACGGTTGCAAGAGTTTTAGCTCAACGGTCAGTGGGAATTTGGAAAATCCGCTTGATTGTGAGTTAGTAGCAGCAACTTTAAAATCCTGGAGAACTTATAGCCTCTGCTCACGGGAAATTTTCCCTTTCTCGTCGAACGATTTCATTATTTCAAGTATACTTCTCATCGTGTGATCCGCCGGAGACAAGTTTCAGGTCGAACATGGTGAAGACGTTTCAGGCATATCTGCCACTTTGCCACCGAACTTACAGCTGCATTCACTGTAGGGCTCACTTGGCAAACCACGATGAACTTATTTCTAAGGTAGGTTGAGCTTTTTTCGCCAAGTTTCAGAATCGCGCCGCGCGCTCGCTCGCGAAGCGTTTTCTTCTCGAAATCGAAGCGACGATTCCAAATCTCTCTGTTTCATTTCCTTTCAGTCATTTCAAGGCAGTCAAGGAAGAGCTTATTTGTTCAACAAAGTGTGAGTTGAATAGTCTTTTTTCTTAAACGCATGTATTTTTGTCGCCTCGTTTCGTAGATTCTGTTTTTGAATATTCACAACTTTTATTATTTTCAGTGTCAACGTTGGCTGTGGGCCTGCGGAGGAGCGAGTCTTGTTGACAGGTCTGCATGCTGTCGCGGATATTTACTGCGAATGTTGCAAAACAACCTTAGGATGGAAATATGTAAGTTAATTTCCCTAAAACATTAGTTGTACGATTCTAAATGCATCTCTATCTCTCGAATTATGTGACGTAGCTATGTTTTGCCTTTGTTTTTACTTTCGTGGTAAAAATCGACTGAGCGATTCGCAACCAACTCAAATTATCGCCATTTCGCTCGAAAACGACACACATACATACATACAAAATGGCAACTGCAGTTTCACTCATGATTTTGTCACCGTCTTTTTCAGGAGCACGCCTTTGAAGACAGTCAAAAATACAAGGAAGGAAAGTACATCATTGAAATGGCCCACATGATTAAAGACAATGGCTGGGAGTAGAGAGATCTATCTTCTACGTTCTAGTTTTATAGAAAGCACTGTTTTTGTACAGCGATAATTCATTATTCATATTGCAAAAGATCTTTTATATTGCGAGAAAGACAAATTCGCGGATATAAATAAGGAAATGTTTAAATTTTGTTTTTTTAATATATATTATAAAATAAGATTTTGTATATAGGAGAAAACTTGTATAAAGTTGAGCAGTTTTGGATTATTCCTTTTTGTAAATAATAGACAACGAAAATCTTGTTTCAGTCCGCCGATGGGGAACAATTTCATTTCCGTGCATGTTTACTTTTGGAATATGAGTTTCACGCAGCTCTGAACACGATGTTTCAGGACCTGTACATATATAAATATGAAATCCGAGGAGATTCTGTCTTGATAAATTAAAAGAAACACATAAACATATCTGGTTGTGGTTTGAATATAGGTCACTGAGTCCGCAAAGAGCGCCATTTGCGTTTCTGCATGCGTGCGAGAACAAATTTGTAAACACGAGTTCATGTAGTTCTGTTTTCTGTGTTTGCCTAAATTATCTCGTATTTCCAAATTTCGGATCTCTGCATTCTTTTAATCTTTGCCTACACGCCCTGAAATTATACCTTTTAGTTTCAGCTATATTTCAGCTGCACCAATTTCCTTCCTGGGGAAATCAGAAGTGCATTATAATATGGCAGAGTTTGAAACAACACAAAGCCCGGGGCAAAATTCATTGGTTGTTCGATGGCTTAATTTACATATTTTGTAATTATCGCAGAGTTGCGTTGTCAAGCAGGCCATTTTTGTGCATTTCTTTTGAAGCAGGAATAATCATATTTTTAAGTAGATATCATTTTTCCACATGTATTGTTCTGGGGCTGGTGATATTACCAGCAAAATCCCTTGGGGGAAATATTGTAACCCAATATTTTATAATTCAGTTTTAAGTTTTTTTCTATATACAGTCAAACAGGATATATTTTTCCAGGCTGAACAATGAAACTAGAAAACCAACTCACTATTGATACTTTCATAACTGGTTGGGAGAATGTAGATGTCAATCAAAAAGTGGCAGTTAGGAAATGCCGAATAAACTCAGAGAATTGATAATATTGCAGTGTAAGTAACTGCAGTAAGTTTCTTAAATTTTCTGAGTTTGTGTTAGTCAAACTTATTTGTTTACGATTGTAGTTTTTCAATTGCAGCAAGATTTAGAAAAAGGGAAGCTGAATTTGATTGATGGACAGTTTATCTCTTTTTTTTATCAGTTTTCCTTTCAATTTTTTTTCTCTTCATCTGTTGCTGGACTGTTTTCGTTTCTTATGTGTTGATGTTTTTGCAACAAGATAATTTTGATAAGAAAACTGGTTCTGGCAGACTCAAACCATCACATTTCAACTTGGGTATTAAAATGCAACTTGTACTGAGAGTAGTGAAGAAATTTAAATCTTTGCAGAATTGCATGCTCAAAAGCTAATATGGAGATAGTTTTTAACTTTGACCCACTATCTTTTCCTGGTTTCCCTCTTTTCTTTGACTAATATATTTTATAATCAGTTAAGTTTGTAGATGCAAACAAGTATGATCTAGCTTCTTGGAGAAGCCTGTAGTAGAGTCAGTTAAAAGGAAAAAATGTTTTTTAGCAAAATTTTACAGCTATTTTCAACACAAATTTTATGGTATTTTTTACTGTAACTATTGCCAATCGTGTGCTATGATACTGGCAAGGTATTGTAAAGGTCTGCGTGCCTTGACACATGCTCTTTTCTGAAAGTAAAGTTCATTACATCAATATTTGCAATTGGCAATATCTACAGATTCCTGCATTTTTGTGCACTTAATTTTGACATGTAAATTGTGATAAATCAATTTCTTAATATTCACTTTTGATACAATGTGTGTGGGTGGAGTAGCAAGAAATTACAGAATCAAGCTCTCATACTTGAACCAAGTCATTGTAGAGAGCATTTGCTGCAAAAAAATGCACAACACTCCCTCTCATGCCGCAGCATATGCATGCATTGCAATGAAAAGTTGTGAGGCAAGATGCACGAAGGTAGAATGGGTTATCTTTGTAACCTTTAAATTTAAATGCTGTCATGTATTAACCCTTCAGACCCAAACTTGACAAATGTCGTGAAATGATATTTTGCTAAATTATCTTGAACAGTAGCCTTAGTTTCCTTTTAAAGAGTTTAGGAGTTTTTTGCTTTTTATTTTGGATAGCTTACAGTGTGATTAATTCCAGCATGTACCCTCGCATGAAAACAACTTACTTTGTATTGATAATGTGAGGTTGATAAATTGGCTGGAACTGAAAAGATTAATCACATTTCCATGCAAGACAAGTTATAAGAAACAAATTCCAGGCCGTTCTGAAACAATTGGTGACAGTACCCAAGATACAGTTGCTAACGATTTGTGCAAATCAATACTTACAGAATACTGTAAAATCCCATGTTAAAGTCCCCCTCGGTTTTAAGCCCCCCTGGATATAAGCCCAAAGATATTTTTTTAGGATATAAGTCCACCAGGATATAAGCCTCCTCGTTTATAAGCCCATACAATGTATAAGTGCGTTCCTTTTTCGTTTCCTATTATTAACCATCAAAATGTTTAATCATAAGTGTTTTTGAAAAAAAAATCTACGTTTATTGTGAGGCACAATGAATGTGTTAAAAATGTTTTGGTATGTTAGCTTTAATTTGTTTCTCAAATACGTTTTATCTCATCGTTCCGAAATATTTCTTTATTACGAAAATTTGCATTTCTTGGAGTTAAGTTTGCAGAACCATAACAATTGTAAAGGTTATCAATTCAGCTTTTTTCTTCCAACCTACAAGGGCCAAATAGAAAAAAAAATGATCGTTCTCCTATCAGAATTTTTGTTATGTTAAATGCGGTATGCATTCTCTAAGCAGCTGTATCTTCAAAAGTGTGCGAAAGGAATATTCCCTAGTTTTTTTTTCAAAAGATGCAACAATTATGAATACATTGCGGAAAACGACGATCGTTATCCCATGAGCAGTCATTAGGTAGGCTCTGAGCGAAAAAGCGCAGAAAATTAACCTTTTCAGATAAATTAAGTGCAGGCGCTAATGAGAAACCGGAAATTTTGTTCGGTACATTTTATGCTTTCTAATTTCTTAAAATCAAAGTACCCCGCGGGGCTTTTCGACTCTGCTTCACATTCAATGCCTGTGAATGAACTACAACAAAAAGTAGAATGTTCAGACAACGTTAAAACTTTCCGTTATCAAGTTTAAAAACCCAAGAAAAATTCTAAAGGCCGCATAGCATGCAATGATCTTCTGATTTTGTGCAATTTTCACATTAAGTCGGTACAAAATAATGACTTCCGGCGTACTGCGCTCCGCGGTAATTAAAAGCCTTTCAAAAATATAGCAGTGCCTATTAATTTTTCTATGATAATGGCAAATAACATGTCTCGTTAATGGAATGGTGTTGTCACTTTACATATTTTTTTTTTCAAAATCTAATCGACTTCACATTTCTTTCTTTTGTTTTATACAAGAACCTTTATTAGGAACATCGAAACTGAAAAATGACAACGTTTTAGAACACGCAAAGAAGAACAGCTTTTGCCTGACAGCCTGCAAAAAGGAAAGTTTATTTTGTGTATGAAGGAGAACCGTAAACAAATATCGTGAGGGCGTACAGTGCAGTTTTACATTTGACCTTGTTAATGTATAAACCAAGTAAGACGAACACTGTGAACAGCTTTTGAACGAATACCGGCTGACACTATTCCAGAACTGAGTTTTTTGAAAGAAAATTTTACTTCTTACTTTATTTTAAAAGGATCCTCGGCTGAAAAACACTTTGGCCTTCAAATTAAACCTCAACGTTACCATATCATGGTTTCGGGGTTTACATGTAAAAGCTTTACATGTAATTTTGTCCACAGCGCTAATCAAATGAAATGCGATTTGTTTTGCGTTTTTTGCCCTTCGAATTTCAGATAATATGCAAAAGAAATATGGCTGATGAAAACAGTTCAGCGTTGAGCGCCGGAATATTCCAGTGCTCTAACGTCCAAATGAAGCTCGAATGAGGTAGAATCGGGTCAGGATGATTGCAGGAAATTATTATCTTCAGATTGGTGACAGCATGAGAAAAACGCGACTTCCACATTGATGAGAGGAAATCGAATAACTGTAGATGTTCAAAACTCTCTCTGCACTCTGCAGTAGATATCGGTATTCGGCTTCACACTCGCTTAGTCGGCCTTCGATGATAATCGCCCGGTATTATGAGTACGAGTGAAGTCTTTTCTCTTGTAGTGGTCCCCAGAGTAATGGACGTTCAAAAACGCTGCAAAATGCGGAGCGGTTGATGCATTTTCGATGAGACGAAAACAGATCGTTTCGAAAAAACACTAGTGTGGACGGTTATGTTACATCTGGATCCCGGGGGGGGGGGTACTCCCTTTTGTAAGTTGTCAGGGGGGCTCGTCGGAAAACCTAAATAAATACCCTAAAAAATACCTGGCCCTCAGATTTTGCTACCCACAAATATACCTCTTTAACTTGTGTATTGCGTACAAAATGCAATGTTTCAGTCATATAAAAGTCAAATGCCATTTATTGTTAGCCATATCCATCAAACACACTCCCCGGGATCTGGATAATAATCTGCGATTTTTTAAAATCTATTGAACCAAAATCTGAGGCCCGGGTTTAACATCGATCTAAATAAATTCCACAATTAATTAATTTCGTCTTTTGATTCAACTGTTGAACTTTATTTCAGCTGATCTTTCGCCGGTCTAATCGACACTGACAACTCCAGTCGATTAGAGCGACTGCATCGATCGAAACCAAACGGCGGTCGATTCAATTGGGATAAACGTCGAACTTATCATGCGCTTTATTATTGAGTTAAGGTCGACGCATGTTAAGATCGGCGTTTAACGGCCTTTAACCCGAGCCCGAGTATGTATTTATGCAGAACTCAAAATATTTGTGTCAAAACTTAAAACTGTTTGTTCTAAAATTGAAAATTCCTCTTACGAAAGCTAAAGAGAATATTATGTTGGATTCGAGATATTGATGTTGCACTATAACTGTGTTTTCAATATATGAAAAGTAAAAACCGTCATAAGTAACTATTATATATAATTATAAAGGAAGAGAAGGGAAATGTTATTATTACATATGCATGTTCATATTGATATAATCCCGTCTTATGATCTGTGTTTATACTGTAATCCTTTTCAAGTTCTGTATCAACAAAAAAAAAAAAGAACAACGCCAAGGAGCCAATCAATCTTTATAACTCATTTGCCGTTGATTTGCTACGCATTTTTATCACACTTCACTTCCCATGTCTTTGTTCACGAGTGCAAACATTATTTGAACGTCCTGCTGTCCCGACTGGTTACGAGATGTTAAAATGTTGTAACTAACTTGTCATCCTATTATTAAACGATGGAGATCGAGGTAGAAACAAGCATTGCTCCACTGGAGCATTTTCAAGACGACTCAGCTCCGCTTGAAAATGAACTATGCAAGGAAAGTGACAGAGCGACCGACTGTGGTATGTAGAGTAGAACTTGAACATTCTAGATCTGATAGCATTTGATACCTCCCGTAAACAAACGCATTTAACTTAAACTACCCTCAAACTATTCTTAACACTGCACAAATTCTTGACGAACGAATTAAGCAATATAAATCACCTTCGAAAGATCGTTGAATCATAGTGGAACCCGCTCAGTTTCATTTTCGGCCGATCAGTGAACATCAGTCATCAGTAAATTTAGAGCTTCATGCATGTAATCAGTTAACGAAACTGAAAACTGAAAGGATTTAATTAAAATTTGAAAAAAACATAAATATGCTCTCAGTAGTAGCTAGCTACAGTTTTTGTATCGATCAATTCAAAACTTCAACACCCCCCACCGGCAACCCCTCAACCCGTT
>JAOBYE010256654.1:0-16356 GCA_025403585.1 Parazoanthus swiftii | reverse complement strand
AAATGATCATTGTAAAGCGCCTTTGAATATGTATATAGAAAGGGCGCTATATAAATGCTTCACTTTACTTTTTTTTATCTTAACACTTTTAAAACTCACCATTTTGTGTCAGTTTCGTAGAGCAGACGGTTGTCCTGATATAAAAAGATTCCTTGCTGCTTCGAGCAAGTCGTTCAGAACCAGCGTTCTTCTGAATGATATATTCTGCTGGAGATGAGGCACACTTAACATAGGTTTTGGAGTCGTAGAAACACTGCTCCTCGAACTAAAGGGAAAAACAATAACAAGTTGTAACTTTATAATACAGTACAAGAATATTCTGAGCTATATTACTGAGTGAACTTGACAAGATCAAGTGTAGAACAACACAACATCTAAACGTTGGCAAAAGAGTGACCACTGAAATTATTTATTTTGATAAAGGTTCATTGGAAGGATTTTACCAATATTTTTTTTCTTTTCTTTTTTCAACCTTTCTTATTTTAGTCTGGAGAAGAACATAATAATCAACATCCAAACGTAGGCAAAAGAGTGACCACTAACGTCATTCTAGTTTTGATTTTGATAAAAGGTTCATTGGACGGATGTTTACAAGAACTGTTTCCTTTTCTTTCTTCAAACCATTTTTTTTATTTTAGTCTGGAGAAGAATTTTATATTAAACATATTAAGGCTACATAAATTAAAAAAATAATAAAAAAATATGTGTATTGAGACAAAACTACGTCGGCCCGTGGTTAATTTATTCGACAATAAAATTGAACAAAATTAGCAACAGTGACATCAACCGTTAGAAAATTCGTGATTAACTCAACTCCATGACGTCGCTCAATTGCGGGCCAGAAGTCTTTCTCTAGAGCCCTATCTGACGTTTCTTAGGTCATTTCACAGAATCAAAGCAAACATTAACTCTATAATGTGTTACATTACATTACCCATTGGCCAATCTATACCTTATATATACACAAATCATGGGGTCCATCTCGTATCGTCGTTCCATTTTCTCTCATTAACTTGATGAAAGAAAATCCAAATGTCTTGTCTGCCTTTTCTTTGGCTATCAACAAAATTCCATCGAAATAAGCATTAGTTATCAGTTGGAAAAGACAAAGTTTTATGCAGATGGTGTGTTAAAGGACGAGCCTGTCTGAATTAACTGAGGAAGCAAATGAAACATATACTTTATTCCCGTGAATAAATTTTTAATATATATCGTTACACGGCTGAATCTTCACATATCATCTGACATAAGAAGTATTGAAACGAGGAGGTCTAAAACAGGGTTCTTCCACTTTGGTCTAGGCAAAATTCCACGACTTTTCCAGGTATATTGCAAGTATGTGGAACATTTTAAAGGTCTTGGTTTACGGGAAAAACTGCATCATATCCCTCCTCTAAAAAACACAAACACCCATTTTCCTCCAGCAATCCCTTCATTTGATACACTTTGATGTTCCTTAACAATTTGAAAACCGCAGAGAACTTCGTTAATGTTGAACACAAAAAGGTCAGCGTTCCACAGCAATATGAAACCAACTTAAGTGTTTCTTACTAAAAATCTTTGAATAAACGTCTGTATCAAAAGGATGTCTAGAAACCAACCAATCCGTAAGAAATATGATAGATGGACTGCAGACTCAAGAATCAAAGATTTTTCCAGGTTCCTATACGAATTAACTAGGTTTTTTAAGGAATACCGGGCTTTTAAAGAAAAATTCCCAAATTCAAGATTTCCCAGAAGGCGTACAAAACCCTGCCAAAGTCCTAAAGCCCTAGTGGTTTCCTCACAACTTAAGCATCTACTAAACTGCTCTGTTCAGTTGTGTGTCTGCAAAACTATACATTCACTTACACACACACGCTTACACACGTTCAATCAAAGGACTTCACACACATTACACGGCTCAAAATAATTTTCGTATGGAGGCCGGTCATGCTGACCGCGCAAACTGATTTTAGCTCTGCCAGTCAACATTATGAAAAAGAAATTATAAGGTTATGATAATAAAAACCAAAAACTATCAATTATACAGTAAAAGCGTTGTGCAAATGCACTCTGGACAGTTTATAAAGTGCTTTTTCTCATCAAAACCTACTTAAGTAACAGCAACTGACTACTTAAAAAACAACGATTGAATTGCACCAATACATGTACCCTTTTGTTTGTTTATCAAACTAAAAACCCAAACTTACGTACTACATACACAACACTTAGCCGCTTTAACCAACAATTTTCCATCATGCAAGGTTCTTTATCTATTAACCGATGTATCAAGGTGTGATATCCAATTTGAGTTTCAAGAGAGGCGAACTAAAGTACATTTATTTGTAGTAACATTACGCATAACCCGATGATATCCTAAAGTTCAGTTTTATTACAACACAGCAAAGTCTGTGCCAGATGTTGAACGTTAAACCAATGGATAAAAGCGTAAAATGACGGGCGAATAGCGATGGTACTTATGCCGCATTCGTTGTAAAAGCAATACTATATTTTACTTTTAGACGGGTCGTCTGAAAAGTGAAGCACTGACACTTACTGTACATATGTACCTGTCTTATAAGACGTTACAATTTTTAAAAAAGTGGAATATGCGTGACCGGTCAACATAACCGGCAATGGAGCATTTTGTCCGGTCAGGTCGCCAATCTCGCCGGACAATGTCCGTTGACCGGCCGTATTTTTAGCCCTTTCATTACCTTTATTAATGCCTAAAACTAGCAAAGCTTTATATGGACTGCGTTACCAGGATATTTTCACACTCAATGACTTTACTGTTTGAATTTCTTCTCATTTCTGTCCTTACCTTCAGCCTTGGACAGATGTCTGAAACCAAATCTCAAATGAGCTCCAATAAATTTTTCAATTGGAATTTGCACCTGGAAAAGGGCCAAATGAATAATCAGATCCCAAGTTTAGTTAAACACACTCTATCAGTACAAGCAGGCAAGTGGGAAAACGTTCAACTTCAAATCGTCACCTTAACAGTTTCGCTGTACTTTGGGCTGTTACTGTGATAGAAGATGATGGATTCGTATTCACTGAGTTGCTTTCCACCAGCGCCAAGCAAGATAGAATCCTGAAATAGTGATATCAATGCATTAGCAATGTCCGCGTCCCACTAAAAAATAGTTCACAAATTCTCAATATTCTTTCTTTATTCTTTAATGGTTTTTACTGCACAAACAAAAATGTACAGCTGGATAGTAAGAAAAAATTAATTAAATGTGTTGGTGTGTTCATATAGGCGGATTGCAGATGACGTAATGTTTACAAACAAACCCTTTTAAATCGTAAGACTGACCTTCGAGACATGATACAAAGAAATCTTTGTCTCGAACAGCCAATCAAGAGCTTGTACACTCATTAATAACAATAACGAATTCCCCCTATATTGTAAAATACATGAGATTAAAGCAGTGGTAAGATTCCTGACTGCGAATAAGGAGGTCCCGGGTTCAATCATACTGTCCGTGAACAGGGGCGTTAAGCCGTTGGTCTAGTCTCTCGACGTTCTATAGGGCTTAAAAGATCCCATGCGTGCACTCCTCAAAAGATACAGTTAACCCGGTGCTGCCGTCCATTAAATAAGGGCGTATCTTAATGTCTCAGACAGAAATCTTTGTGAACCGCTGATAGCGGTCTGGCCAAGACCCTCAATCACTGAACCAAATAGTTGCTGTGAACAGATTGCTGAAAGGCCCCGCGGGGAGCACCTGAAAAGTATGTATGGTGGATTTATAATTGACCTAGGGAAACCCTGTAAAATAACAATTGAAAAAGTTGATAAACTCTACGTACTAAAACTAGTAAATGAACTGCAGATTATTAACTTAACCTGCTACATTTACAAGCTACAAAGTTTCAAATGTTATGAAAATTCTCAACTTTTGCGTTTTCAGAAACAATTAATACCAAACACTTCTACTCTTCAAGACGACCAAAATGAATGGTCACAGTATGGTATTCATGTACTGGTTCAAAAGTTACAACATTTTTAGTTTTTTACAAAATCCTCTTTAGCAGGACAAAGGTTAATAACATCACTGACGGAATTAAGTCGAGCTACAAACAGAGCACCTGGCGTCTAAAATTGATAGATTTCCAAGTGGAGATTATCTCAGGGTTAAAGGTGGATGCCAGCCAAGACTCGTAATGTTTATAGAGTGCAGTTTTAAAGGCGGCTGATGAAGGGACAGATCTGGTAGAAGACGGCAACGAGTTCCAGAGTTTCTCCGTACGCATAAGGGAACTTTATTAAGAAGACAGAAGTTTTACATTTCGGTACTTTTAAAGTCGAGTGAGCTACTCTTTCTAGTCGAACTAACTAGAACCTCTGGCTGAATAAATTGAGTAATGTCTACATGTACGTTATAAAGACCATTATTTGCCTTAAACAAGAATACGAGATTCTTTTGTTAACTTCTTTATTTGAAAGTCCAGTATACCTCAATAACTCTGCCATTATCAGCAATTACACACATCGAGACCTCAACATTTTTAGCTGTCGTCTTTCCGGAACCTAAAATAAAAGCCATAGAAAAGCAGCAGTTTTCATGGTAGCAATTGTAGAATTTTCAGCAATATAATACGTATACCAAAACTAAAACTAATTCAATCGAATTCGATCACTTGAATTTACTTGACCTGAGTTTTACAAGCAGTGAAGCATATTCCCCCCAATGATTTGCCTTGCTTAAAAACATGCAAATTTAAAAGCCAAAAATCAGGCATTTGGGTTAGCGTCTGGTCTTGACAGTTGAATTATCGCATCATTCATTGATACACTATTCACAGCCAGATATACATCTTGATACTCTGGTTTTATCCTTTCATGTACTATCACAACAAAAAGATCCGTACTCATTTAGTATTTAGCATTAATCTGTAGAGAGTTTAAAACATGTAAACAGCAGTGACAGAAAAGAGAAAAAGAGCAATTATCAGCCTATTTTTGTTTCCTCATACCCGTTAATTTATGACATTGAACAAAAAATAATAATTTCACTGCAATTTGTACCCCATTCTCTTTTACTTACATTATGTCAAAAATTAAAAGTAAGATAAATTTACCTTTCTCAAATTCGCCCCGGTCAATTGTTACATACAAATCATTTCTGACATCGCCTAAAAATCAAACATACCAGAGCATCTCAAGACTGGATAAACTACACTGCAGAACATGTTCACAACTAACATAAACTGTTGTTGTCGATTGACATGAGATGTACTGTTACAGTAAACGATTGACATTTCCAGAAAACACTGCTGTAAGACGCTACAAAGCGAAAACAGGTTTTTATTTGAGGAACGGCAACAAAACTTGTGCAGAAATCAATTTGATTTTAATTGTGTTGTGCACAGAACACAGTATTAGGCACGGCTTTATTAGGGGGGCACACTTCTCAAAGATATATATACAGTAAAATACAATGGAATATCCAAACACGACCAATAAAATGAATATGTTTCTGTTGTATGGCGATTCCCTTTGGAAATAGCAGTGAGTTTCTCCTACTGAATCTTAAAGTAAAGGACCGTTCACTGTTTACAGGGAGTACGGGGTTGGAAAAAAAGTATACAGAGGTATGAAAAATTCGACAAGGTGAGAGAAGGGGGTTGAAATCAGTTTTTTTCTAAATATATACCAAAATACAAAGGCTATTGCTTTCATTTGAAAGTTACTGCTTCAATTGAGACATAAAATGAACAATGCACTATTATTTTTGAAAGATTTGACTGGAGTTTGACATTTATGTACAACAACTATACGGGGAATTGGAAAAACGTGCGAAACTCGTATTCCCTATAAATAACAAATGGTCCCTAACAACAATTTTTACTACAAGTTGAAGAGTCGGGTGCATAACTAATAAAACACCTTTAAAAACCAACTCTTTGTTCAAAGCGGGAACAACAACTCAAGGGGACTGTTCTAAGTTCTACTAAAGAAGGTGCGACGGCCAAAACATCAAAACTCCAGATCTATGCCTAATGAAATAAGAAAAACGGTCACAACTTAACTAACAGTTTTATTTAAAAATAACTTTAAGGCTGACTAATTGTTGCAACTATCAAAAATTGCAAGAACAAGCAAACACTAAATTGCTCCAATCATTTTTCTATTTCCATTGTGTGGAAATCCCCATTATTTTCTAAAGTGTTAAAACATCTATTGCTTAGTAGAGCATCTACAAAACCGAATTAATTTGTTCACTTAATATATAGTTTAGATTTCTAATGGAGTTAAATCACGAACTACTGGTAACCATGTTATAAAACTCTTATGAAATTTTAATGATGAGTAGTACTTCACCAGTTATAATCTCAGACAAAAGGTGGCAAAAAATATGATAGTCTGTTCCAAAGTCTTAACATTTCGGCATCACAACTTGATGCTGCTTTTTTCATGTTTGCAGTCTCAAGTTTGGTTAGAGCAGATTATCATTGAAACGTAATTTGAAAACTTGATAAAAAAAAATAAATATGAAACACACCATATTAAACGGTCACAAAAGTTTGAGCGAATGCGAACTTTACTTTTTGGTCATTACCAAATTCATCTTCGTGGAACTTACTCGAAGACCTTTCAAATAAAATCGTAGCAAGTATTCTTTGAAAACGGATTTACAATAAAATGCGATAATAATGTGTGACGTTTCTAGGGGAGGGTCTCCGGAGAAACGTCCATGTGACGTTTCTCGAGAGCCAAATCGATATAAGACGCTTAAGATCAAATCTTTGCTATTATTTCATAACTAAAACAAACCCATTTATACGGACCTGGCATGATGACTTCTGGGAAACCAAGTTTCCTTGTTATGGGGATTCCCTTTGGTAACAACAGTGGATTTTCCTGTTGAATCTTAAAGCAACAACAACGTCTTAAAACAACTTGCAAGGTCGGCTGCAAAGACTTCAATAGGAACCTTTTAACCATAAAAACTAATACAATTGTGCCTTGATTACGGTATTTTTTCAACACCATATACATCTCACATGCTGTGCTGCTGCTGGCCAAGACAATCTGTGAGATGCCTTTTCGTTTCACATTCTGGATTCCCATATGACGATTTTGTAAATTGGAATACTAATAACTATTTTTCTGATGCTAATAACATCAAAATACGAGATTTGTATTTCATAAACTAGATTAAGTAACTTTTTTGTCCTTTGTTAACTGAACTATATTAATATGGTATACTAGGATTTATCGTGGATAAGCATGCTCCCTCCAGTGAACGACCACTTGGCATAAAGCAAACTCACTCTGGCGGGCAGTTAAAATGTTTCTGTTTATATTGTATTGGTATGTGCGCATTTAAAAATGAATGTATATAAAACTGTATTCATGTTTAAGTTTTTTTATTTTTTTTTTTATTTTAAGAATTGGAAACTACAGTTAAAAGTTGAGCGCATGTTTATTTTAGGCGCCACACCTTCGTCTGTGACTTTATAAGGTTAAATACATACTTCATTAAGTTCTCCATGAAGCATCCTCATTGTAACATAGATTCCTACAGGAACAACGAAAACCATTACCATCACAAGTGTGTATAATTAATATATTATGTCCTAGAGTTCATCTAAACTGAATAACGACTCGGTATAAGGCGGTTGTGGTGAGTGAAGAGCCTTTATGTGGCACGAAAGAGACACCTACAATCCTGGACAAAACTCATTGAGACCTCACAACTAACTGAATAATTGCCAATGTGAACTTAAATTTTTTCTTGATAGCCATGTAATCCCCCCTCCCCCTTCACATTGTTGGTCCATACCTTGACAACAGCTTTTTCGATTGAAAACAACATTGTATGGGGGGAGGGGGAAATGTGGAGGAAATCCAATTTTAAACATGTGTATGAAAAGTCTCAAGGGTTTAGTTGTTCCGGATTGTGGATGAAGCAGAAGAAGGTATTAATGTTTATTTTATGGCAAAGAAACGTCGTACGTTCTGATTGGTTCTTGAGCTGTAATGTCCACAGGTGTTAAAACCTGCGCGCGCACAACCGGATGTACCAAGTAAAGAATTTCCGCTTGCACGTTTACAAAAAAATGCCATACAATAAAATATTTACTAACCTCAGACGTTCGGTCTGTACGGGAAATATCACACATCGGCCTTGACGCTTAACCTCGCTATCGCTCGGGCCTCCGTTTGATATTTCCATGTACAGACCTCACTCTCGGTTAATAAGTAGTTAGTAATGAAGATACAGCATACTATGAGGCAGGTCTTCTTAAACACTAGGGCAAAAATGACGCTTTTAAACAGCTCGCCAAACGTCGCAAAGGACGTTTTCTCAGGTCAATGCAAGTACGAGACAGGGCCGTAGAGCTCCCAAACTGAAACAGTGACATGCTTTCTACAACCAGAAGTAAGCAAGGGTCCCAGATATTCCCCACAGCATTGCACTAATCATCGAAAGTACTACTATAGTATCATACTACAACTTTGTCTTTTGGTGCTATTACTAGTCATTCCATTTAGAATTCTATGAACAGTAACCAAAATTACCAAAGTTAGTGCTGCTAAACTTGCTGCTCTGTTTCTTTAGCAAGCTTTCATGTACTGTGGGATAGTCCGTGTCACTGCACCTACAGATGAAAAAAGGGAAACGTATGTCGATTTTAAAGAAGGTTGTACACAGAAACACAGCATCTTATACTGTCTTACTAACCATATTTGGACTTGGTAATTAATAAAAAATTACAACAAACAAACGTAACTAAGTCTACAAAATAGATGAGATTTGAAAGGGACCAAGTCCAATGCGGGATGTCCATCGTTAAAAACAAGAAATATATAAATACTTAACATAAAAAGAAAAAAATTACTGATAATCTAAGTTCCAGTTACTATACGCAGGTGGGGATTTGAGAAACAGCTCCATCCCTATCTAACTACGTACTCGCCCACAAAACCAAAGTTGAAGGAGAAAGGGGATTGTAATGATAGACTGGATGGCACAGATAAAAGCAAAACACGAAACAGCGAAGTAAATGCTGGTAGGATGAAGGAAAAAAGGGGATTGTTAGGATGGACTGGATGGCACAAGACGGCAAAGGGAAAGCTGGCAGGTGGAAGGAGAAAGGGGACTGTTACGATGGACCGGATGGCACAAAAGATCAAAGTCACGACTAGCAGACTAAAGGGGAATATTAACACAGATTTGATGGCACAAAAAATTGGAAAGAAAGACAACACTAGTGTCACCACTACTAACGCCACCATCATTGTCACAATCAGGCCCTTAGGCAGGGGGGTGCGCACTACCTCTCGTTCATTTTGTTTTTCAAAGTTCTCATATTGCAAATCTGACGTTAATTCTGACGAACTTTGAAAAACACTCTCGTGCAATTTAATTCCAAACTGAACTCGAAACAGTATGATTATTGCTACAGATTGAATCCCGGCACACCAAAAAATCACGGCTTGAATTTTGTGTTTTCTCGAAGGATTCTGAGGAACAGGAAGAGACTATTGGCAGTTGAAGAAGCAAAGAGAGAGTGCCAGAGAGCGGAAACAAGATGCAAACGGTCGAATCTTGTTTTCGGACTTGATTGCTTTTAACACATCCATCTGTCTAAAGGATGAATCTCCAGTGGGCTAAGAAGGCTGTATTTCGAGAGCAGGAAATTTAGTTCTGATACGCATGATTTCCAAAGTTTGACAAATGGCCAGTTCTTAAGTTCATCGTTTATTAATAAGAATTGGCAAATTTGCCATTTATCTCAAGAGTTTGGAGAGTTTGTTATATTCCCTTGTTATTAAAACTAATGAAACTTCTGTTCAGAAGTTTAGTTTTTTTCTTCGTTGTGATTAGTAGTGACTCGATTATGTTAATCACTTTTATCATGTCAGAGTTATACACTTTTTTATACTTTTATATGATTTTACGAATTACAATTTTTAATTGTAACCTTGTATTAAGAGCCTCTCACACCCCTCTATCAAGCTTGTAGAAAATAAAATAAAAATTTAAAAACTAATCAAAATCGTTATCCTCGGTTAATTTCGTCGTATTTTCATCCCATGGAAGTGAAAAAAGAACAGCAATGTCGCTTGTCACCTTTACCGATTCCTTGCGCGTCAGTGTCAGCGAGAAAGTGTGTCTCAAACTTCAGCTGGTCTAATGTTAAAAAGAAGCGGACTTAATTGGATCAAAAATGCTTTTATAAAAATCACAAAGAATTTCCCATCAAAATAATTCAAGGCTAAATAATTTAATCAGTGAAGAAACATTTTTGCACATGTTAAAGAAATTCGGTTTTTTGCACCAGTCTTCAATTTCCTGCCGTCCATATAGGTGCGCAAACAGCTCTCATCATTGATTAGTGAATTTATATTTGAATGATTGTTGAGGGAAACCATTTGTGATGCTTGTAGGAGGATTTTGGCACCAATCAAGTCCACCTCTTTTTAACAATAGACCAGCTGAAGTTTTTTCTGGCTGAAGCTCGCGCACAAATAATCAAAAGATTGAAACTCATTTCCTTGGGCTCTAAAACGAGAAAAAACGTGATAAAACAACATTTTTTGCGCTCAATTTTATTGCTCATTTTTAATCCTTCTCTTACACTAAGGCAGAGCTTAAAACGTTTACCCAAAGAGCAAGCCGACAGTATTTACACAGCTCAGCTTCACCTACACAATCTTTGCTTTTGGCAATTCAGCTTCTTTTCTTGCAAGTACATTTATACAATTGAAAGCAAGTTCTACTCCATGCTCAAACTTCTTTGTTACAACAGTAGGTGTATATTGCTTCAAAATTATAAACTTGAAAAAAGAAATCATCTAGCAGGTTATCTTAACATCGCCTATATACACCCAAATTGACTCGTGAACCCACCCAAACTACACTGTCTAAATTACGAATTTCCACTTTACTAGAAAGTTTCAGGAAAAACATTTCCAGTTCAACCCAATAAACAGATACTAAAAAAATCTGGAATTTCCTCTTAAAGCTAAAAAGAATAGCCGTTAGGTCACTTCAAGTATACTCAGTGGCATTTGGTAGCTACCGGTATTTGGAACACACGAAAAAGACGATTCCGTTAACTGGTTCGGTAGGTTAGACAGAGTGTACAAACTGTTCAAACTCAGAGAAAAGTTTAGTCACAAACCGAGTGAATAAATGGAAATTTCACAAATCAGTTGATTTATCTAGCAAGTGCATTTTCAAATATTTTGTTTTTGAATAGTTTGCTTAAATGAAAAGGGAACTCTATTATTCCACCAAAACAAATCCAAAAACAGTAAAAAATTTAAAACCTTGTATTCTTTTCTTGATAGGTCTCTCTAAGTAGTCGATTCTCTCTTCCTTAATATTTTGTTTGCAAATTGCAACCGAAGTGTCTGATTCACGTTTGTCTATCATTGCAGCGAGACGCTGCGATTTTCTTTGTACAAGTTCGGCGGCTGCTTTTCCTGAATCCTGATATCTTCCAGACCGGCTGCAGTTTCTCTTGCTGTATCTTCACCAGGTATCTTCTTCGCACTTGCAGCAGACAAAGTGTCTCCTTCACCGTTGAGAATATCAGGCCGTCCGAGATAGCGTTCAGGCTGCACATGAACCATTGCCGTAACATTTATTTTGTTTTGCTCTCTTTTATCTGAGTTTGCTTTCGGACAAAGATCGTTTAGTTCCAGGTCACTTTCTGAATCCATACTAGCTAAGGGAATTTCAGGTTCACTGCTGCATCTGGGTTGTTCACTTGCTTCATTAGAGTCAATAGAAAGGTTCCATCGTGAATACTGGTTATCGCCAGAACAACCGTTGGCAAGCCTCCCATCTCTATCGAGTTCGACCATTTCGGTTATTTCTATGTCTGATTGTTGAGTATCATTCACAGGACATTTGAAGATGTGGAATATGCTTGCAATGAAATCTTTGTATTCTTTAACACGCCAATAATATATAATAGGATTGCATAGAGAGTTTAGCATAATCAATTTTGATATCCAAGGGTAGATAATGGCCCAAACAGAGGCATTGGATTGATTGGCAGGGAAGACAAAGTTGGAAATTATAACGGCGAAGAATAAAGGTCCATAGCATATCGACAGACAGACAAATATACGGACCGTTGTCTTGACTGCTTTAAAGTCTTCTTCTCTTGACTGGTTCGCTCTTCGAAACGGGTTGTTCGCCCTTAAATGATGGCGGTGGCGCTTTGACTCCAAATAGATTACTACGTAAAAGTAAGTAATCGCTGTAACGGAGATTGGAATTGGTATTGCCGCAATAAATTGTGAAAATGGCAGATGAAGGAAACCTAAACATGCCAAGGCTATTGGGATGAGCCACGCTGCAACGGTTGCTGTAAGGAGTCTTTTAGTTGTTACAATAAGGCTGTATCGGAGAGCGTGCTTTATAGCAATGTATCTTTCCATTGCAATAAGGGTAACATGAAGAAATGATGATCCACTACCAACTTTGAAGAAACACACATATGCAGTATCAAAAGCGCATCTACTGGCTGTACTGCACCGTTCGGTTAATCGGCAGAGTTGACTTGCTAGAGAAACTGGTTGTCCAATAACGCCAACAACGAGGTCGCTCATCGCAAG
The DNA here is from genome assembly GCA_025403585.1 of Parazoanthus swiftii. Lineage (NCBI taxonomy): Eukaryota > Metazoa > Cnidaria > Anthozoa > Zoantharia > Parazoanthidae > Parazoanthus > Parazoanthus swiftii. The sequence goes on along the minus strand of JAOBYE010256654.1, from coordinate 3,779 downwards.
GCATCCCATCAGCACAACGGACTTGTTTCTACGTAAAGTTGGTTTGAGAAGGATACACAGAATGAAACACGCATTAAGAAATGCTGTGAGTGGAAAGCTGAGACCATCAATAGCAATTGTAACAAGTAGGTTTCTGTACACAGAAGGCGCCAAATACTTATCCTTCCATTGACTGAGTCCCATAAAACTAGTACACTGATCAAGCATTTGAGACTCAGTAGTGTTAGTTGAAGACATATTGCTGGTTTGGGTGCTTCGGGATGTAATCTTAGCCTGAAGAAAGCAGTACCTTGAAATAGAAGCTGACAGCCGTAAAGAACAAATGGTTCTTCTTGGTTTTATTTCTTGTGCAATCGTTTTGACACGGACGCTAATACGTCATGTTATTTTGATTCTGTTGAGGACTCACCCACACAATGTAAAGTTCCGTCCGGTCACAAACTATTCGTGGAAAAGTTTCTTTGTTTTTTTTTTTAGCTAGGAGAAACACTTTGCACGAAAAAGAGTTTTATGTTTGTGAACGGTAAATTAACGTCGTTTGTAATAGATTTCTCTGGTAATTTCAAAGAAGAGCAACATAATTCGCCAGATAATTGGAATTTGGCGAAGCTTTCAACCATTTCTCTCAGAGTTTGGAGAGTTTGCTATATTCCCTTTTTATTAAAATTAATGAAACTTCTTACACTGATACTATATGCTGATGACATATGTTGATAAACTTTGTGCAGTTTAGTTCTGATATGCAAAGTTTGTCAAATGGCGAGTTCTTCAGTTCTTAAATAATCCGCACATCTTTTATTAATAACAATTGGCAAATTTACCATTAATCTCAGAGAGTTTGGGGAGTTTGTTATATTCCCTTGTTATTACAACTAATCAAACTTCTTACACAGATACTGTATGCAGATGACATATGTTGTTGGTGCAAGTCAAAGAATTAAAGGCTCCACTGTTCAGAAGTTTGTTTCTTCGGCTTCTTCGTTGTGATTAGTACTTAGTGAACTGATTATGTTAATCACTTTTAGCATGTCAGAGTAGCACACCTTTTTTATACTCTTATATATGATTTTACGAATGTTAATTTCTAATTGTAACTTTGTATTAAGAGCCTCTTGAAAATCACGTCCCTCTATCAAGCTTGTAGGAAATAAATAAATTTTAAAAAGTAATCAAAATCGTTATCCCCTACTTATTTCGTCATATTTTCATCCCATGGAAGTGGAAAAAGAACAGCAATGTCGCCCGTAGTATTTGTAAAATAAAAAGATTTCTTGACAGGAAAACTACAGAATTCTTGATACATGCGTTTGTTAGTTCTAAACTTGACTGTTGCAACTCCTTACTTTATGGTCTGCCTGCATATCAGATAATCAAGTTATAGCTATTACAGAATACTGCTGCTCGTAATGTGACTTTTACTAGAGAAAATGACCACATCACGCCTGTACTCCAAGCTTTTCACTGAGTGGCTGTGGACTACAGAATTATTTATTAGTTTTTAAATATCTAATGCAAAGAACATTTAAGTTACCGATCTATAATGTAAACCTGTCGGCTCTCCGGGAGGGGGAGGAGCTTATTGTTTATAGGTTGAAATCTCTCTCCTCCGCAGAGGTTCCCTGCGGTTACGCGAGGGCAGTGAAAATATTTGAGGACTGGGGAAGAAATAGGTGAGCGCGCGCGGGGAGTTATGGGAAGGTGGAAGGAAGAGAGGGGAACTTCCCATGACTCCCCGCTTCTTTTCAGAGTTCTATACTTTTCTATGTCTATATATGACATTGCGAATTGTACGCTTTATTTGCAACTTTGAACTCAGGGCCTCTTTAAAAATCACATCCCTCTAGAACGCTTTCTGTTAAAACGTTATCAATATCGCTATACTATACTAATTTGATCATATTTCTCGCCCCAAGAAAACGGAAAAAGAAAAGCATTTGCACCTGCTAGCTTCAGTGATTCCTTATGAATCAGTATCAGCGAGAAAGTGTCTAAAACTTCAGCTGGTCTAATATTGAGAAAAAGGTGGATTTGATTGGATCAAAATTGCTTAAAACTTGCCAGCTGGCACTATTGATAAGCATTATTTAACCAACGAAACAGTTTGCACATGCAAAAGAAACCAGGCTTTTTTTGCACCTGTCTTTCAATTTCCTGCCGTCCATATAACTGGTCTTTTTTTAGTGAGGACATGAACAACAAATTGACAGGTTCGCTTCTATTAAGTTTTTATAGTAATTTCAAAATAAAGCAACACAATGCGCCAGAAAAATAGAATTTGGCATTTAAATACAAGCTTTCAATCAATAGTTATGTCCTTTAATACTGTTTTTGAACTTTCTTGAATAATTTTTAGTTGAGACTAACTCCTACTTTCTTTTTTGCAATGAGCTTCTCAGTAAACGAGATCTTAATAAGTTTATTAAAATAAACTTTGAAGTTTCTCATTTTTTAAGGAAAATTGCTCTGCCCCGTCAAGTATATGGTATTTTTTCCAGAGGCTGAAACCGAAGCAATTGATTTTTCTTTTGGCTTTATAAACCTCTGTTAACAGAAAAAAAGATCCCTGTTTCTATAGGTGAGATCTGAATACGTAAGATCAAAATATTTTCCTCTAATTTTTAGTTTGAAAAAAAAAATGGATTAGATATAGGCATATTTTCCTCAACACTTTATCAAACTTTATGTTCTCTCCGGAAAATGCACGTTTTGCTTCTTGGTCGTTGGGGATTTGGCCTTGTCGACCTTGTTTTAATTCAATGAACAGTGGGACAGTTTACGACCATAGTGGTATATTGCCATCGTGGCTAGTTTGAATTGACGTAGTTGTCCATCGCGACCTTTTAGTTTGTTCTGATAACGAAAAATGGGACAGTTCCAACCTTAACATTTTATTTTTATCTTGGCTTGCTTGGGATGAAGCAGTGGTTTATCGTGGCATTTCTGCCGGTTCGCAGCCTGTAACGTTTTGCACTCAAGTTCAAGTTCAAACATAGTGAAAGCCCGTGCACGTATTAGTCAAACTCACTGGCAGCAGTTCACTGCTTGCTGGTCGGTGACTTAGTCTTTTAACCATATACATGAAAAAATACTTGATTCTGTTTGGCTAAGAGCAGTGCAATTACATTGTAACTCTGTGCAAAAATGTGTAATTCAGTGCGAATACAAACGCAATTTCTCAAATCTGATTGGATGAGAAACAACAGAGTCAATAAACCAATCAAAAAACGGCAGATTCAATGACAACAGTGGAGGAAAATTCAAATACAATCCGTTGAAAACAAACCTCGAAATGATGAACATGCAGCATACGAAACTTAAACTTCAAAATTCCAACCCAAAGTGAAGATACAGTAAATGGACTCCAACAAATTCTGCTGAGAACTCGATTACATTTATTACAGTCGCAATTGCCACTGCCGCTACCATCACCACAACCATCACCTCCAGTCCACCACCAACATCACAACCACCATCACCGCCATCATTACCACATCATCATCACCATTATCCCGTATTTCATCTACGTTACGTCTATGAGCATAAATCTCTGGTTGAAAATACAAACGTGATTCAATACCTATATTAATTATGGTTATAAAAAAGACTAGATTACTGTTATTATTATTATTACTACTATTGTTGTTATTGTTATTGTTATTGTTGTTGTTGTTATTGTTATTGTTATTGTTGTTGTTGTTGTTGTTGTTGTTATTGTTATTGTTATTGTTATTGTTATTGTTATTGTTATTGTTATTGTTATTGTTATTGTTATTGTTATT
>JAOBYE010256653.1:19083-31975 GCA_025403585.1 Parazoanthus swiftii | reverse complement strand
GAAACCCACTTGGAAACCCTCTGCACATCGAACTTGATCCTAATGTTACTCCAGTACACGCCTCAACGCGTCGAGTTACGTGGCTAAGTTGGACAGAGTAAATGACGAGTTACAGAGACTTTATGAGGAAGGCATCATAAAACCGATCACACAGCCTACAGACTGGCGCTCAAATATCCTGGTGAGAGAGAAACCGAAAGGCAAACTTCGCATAGGCATTGATCCTAACCAAACGATAAACAAGGCCATCAGAAGACCCAAATTCACAATACCGACTATTGAAGAAAAGCTTCCACAATTGAATATGGCCAAAGTGTTAACCATTGTCGATGTGTCCGAAGCTTTTCACACCATTGTAATGGTTGAAAAGTCTTCTCTACTCACTACGTTACAGGGACCAAACGGCCGCTACTGCTACACTCGCATGCCATTTGGGATCACCTCAGGACCGGAGGAATACCAACGGCGCCAACATGAATTTTTAGATGGCTTACACGAGGTAATAAACATTGCGGACGAGATCTGTGTGTTTGGATGCGGAGATTCAAAGGAGGAAGCTGACATCGATCACGATAAGAATCTCACGAGCCTGTTAGAAAAGTGCAGCAGTCATGACCTGCGACTCTCGGCGAAAAAATTGCAGTTCAAATCTCCCTCTGTCACCTTCATGGGGCACAAGCTTACCGACAAAGGCGTAGAGCCCGATCCAGCTAAAGTAACCGCAATCACAGAGATGCCAACGCCCACTGACAAGTCTGAGATGCAGCGTTTTCTTGGCATGTGCCAATACTTAAGCAAGTTCTGCCATAATTTTTCAGAAACAGTCTTTCCATTGAGGGACTTGACCAAGGAGGATGTCCCATTCGTATGGTCAAACAATCATGAAAATGCATTTAACTCGGCAAAGAACCTCATTGCTTCAGCAACTGCATTACGCTACTACGACGCAAACCTTCCCGTCACGCTACAAGTGGATGCATCTGAAGATGCGATCGGTGGGGTATTGCTACAAAATGATCAACCTGTTTGCTTTACATCACATACCCTCAACAGTACGGAGAAGAACTATGCTCAAATTGAGAAAGAATGCCTTGCAATCGTCTCTTGCATGGATAAGTGGCACCAGTACTTATACGGAAAACGCGACATAACGGTACATACAGATCACCAGCCGCTCGAGACAATTTTCAAGAAGCCTCTTACCAAAGCTCCTCGCAGACTGCAAAGAATGATGCTGAAGTTACAGAGATATCAGTTCACTTTTCGATACAAGAAAGGAAAGGAACTTTTTATTGCAGACACTTTGTCTCGCGCACCTGTCACTGATCAGCCCATCTCCACTGACAAGCAAGAATACGAAGTATTCCGTCTGGAAACGGCTGAGATGGAATTTGAACCAAACAAAGTTACACCCGACACTCTACAAGAAATAAGACGAGAAACTGCCAAAGACCCAGTTCTAGCAGCTCTACACACGGTGATAATGAATTGGTGGCCTTCAGAAAGAAAGGAAGTCCCAGAGCAATTAAGGCTGTACTGGAATTTTAGAGATGAAATTTCAGTTTATGATGGTGTCCTCTACAGGTCTCATCAAGTAACTGTCCCAGCCACTCTACGAGACGAGATAACCGAGTGCATAACCGATAACGACCCGCAGTTTGAAAGCCATGAATACTTACGTTTTGCTCGACAACACGGATTTATTACAAGCAAATCCTCACCATACTACAGCCGAGGGAACGGAAAGGCGGAGTCTGCAGTCAAAATTGCATTGCAAAGAACATTCTAAAAAAGTCTCGCCACGAGGACCCTTACCTGACCCTTTTAGCATACCGAAACACACCACAGCAAGGGTACAAGTATTCACCAGCACAACGCCTCATGTCTAGAAGACTACATGACATAATCCCCACAGCTCCGTGTCAACTTATTCCACAAAAGCAAGTAAACTGTTTTCCCTTAGGAGTCATTGAGGAGGCCAGACGGTAATGCTGATACTGTTTGCGATCAGCCGTCACTGATATGTTGAACCTATTCCATCTATTTGGCTGAAAAGTATCTGAAATTTTTCGGTATTGGTTTGCTTTGACTTATAAAAAGTTTTTGACCCTTACCGCTGGAGGGTTGATCGACTCAACATTTTGTTTCTGGTTCATCGCTCTAAAAGGAATACGCTTTGCATGCGATTCCTGTGCATTTCTGCATTTCTGCTTGCTCCAACCATGCACACAAGGATTCCCAATATTTTCTTGAATATAAACTTAAAACACTAAAAAAAAACCTGAATGTGAGAGTAAACATGGATGAAAGTGGTGATGTGTAATGGCCTTTGCAGGGGACTGACTTGTTTGACGCCATCAACCTTTTTCGACCCAGGCTCCTCCAGCTCAGCCAAAATACACACGGGTGCTAAAAATGACACATTTTTGCAACTTTGAAGTCGGTTAAATCCAGTAGAATTTAATATTTTTCAATTATCTTTTCGGTCAATCGAAACAACTTTGCATAATGATTCTACTACCAAAAAATCATTTCTGGCCTCATGTGCCCTTTGAGAACAATATATTATCTAACAATAACATCAGGTTCAGATTCGGGTTTTCAAACGACAATTAAAGTGTTATGTTGAAAAATGCAAACAATTATTGGCTAGCTTAATTTTCCAAAAAAAATAAATAAAAAAAACACAGCTTGGACAATGTGTAATTCCACCTATCACAGCTGCAAACGTCAACCGGTTGGATGAGGCTGACAAAGAAGTATTTGTAATCGTTTGTTTTTTTCTCGTAGGCAACGCAGCTCTAAACGAAGACGTGTTTTTTTTTCAATCTGGAGAAACATTGCCTTCTGTTCTGTAGAATCATCATGCCTTCTCTTTGTATCAAGCGACTTCTTTGTTGCAAGATTGTTACTTATGTCCTGCCTCAATACTGGTCTACTTTCAACTATGTTGCTATATTAACTTTCCTCCTTTTATTATCCATTGGACTATCGTAGTTTTTGTTCTCAGAGTTGCAGTAGCAAGAGGAGCTGTGTTCAGAGTTTGCTTGTTAAGAGTAAAATTGCCACAGAGATGTACAAACGTATAAATACGTATGAGATTTACAGGCAAAGGGGTTCGTATCGCCAACCTCTGTCCTTTACTTCCTTAGTCATAGTTAATCAGCAGCCCTTACATCATATTTATATTGGACTTACGCCTTAGAACCGGTTTCTAGGCTTCTAATTGATAGGAGTTCACTTAAAACTTTAGTTCTACGCAGATTTAGAATAATTATTAATCTTAGGGAAGATGCCAAATAATTCAACTTAGGCAACTGGAAATATTAATTCTTTAGGTTATTAATGATAGATGAATGCATAATCGAGGTTCGATTTAAATCCTGCAGTAAATTTACCATCACAGATTTAGGTTCGTAGAAATATTGCCACAAATGGCTACATTAAAGTTTTGTCCTTATTCCGTCCGCACTATTTGTCAGAGAAAAGCAATGATTTTGAATGATTTTCCTTTCATACCTAAAATTCAGTAAATTTGAGTTGTGCAAATCGTTTCTCAAAAAAAGGAAACTATAACCTTGACTGATCATTGGTAGGATTCCTTAAATGTGTGAAATTCCGTACGTACATTGCTTTGGCCCAATTAAATCCCAGGTCAATTATTGGAAAACAGGTCAGGCGGACTTACCAGCTACAAGGGGTATCTTGGACACATATTTTAAGAAAAAGAAAATGTTCGTGATTGCGGCGAGCTCAGCAAGCAGATTTGATAAATTTAAGTCGAGTTGAGCTTGATGCTGAGTTTGAGTAAAGCCTGAGTTGGATGAAACTCAGTCCACTTTAGATGTCGTGCGCAAAACCGTGGATTACTCAAACTCATAATTTGAGTATTGATTATGTAACAACAGCAAACGTGTAATAAAAAGAAGGATCAACAATCTCCATAGATTTTACAGGACAGCAAATGACGCACCGGGCGTTAAGGGAAATAAATGAGCTCTTTTCCGGTTGTGAAAGGAGCTGCGCAAAATGCGTAAAAAGAGATTCGGCAATGCTAAAAACCTTTTTCCGCTATTTTTGCAAGTCATGCCAAGTTAACTTTCATTCTAAGCAGTTTGAGGAGAGCTTTCGACAATAAGAATCAATACACTCTTTTTTTATTAAGAACAAACTTAACAAGAACATTAAGGCTGAGTTTGCCCGAAAAATAAGAACAAAATAAGAACTAACTGAGGCTGAATCAAATATTTATGCAAATGTACAATGTTTAACTAGACTAGTCCTACAGTACTCCGATAACGCACCCAGGCGTGGCGTTGCAAAATGCACTTCACATTTCTTGTGAAACAGTCTATAAATGTACCTTACCAAATCGTAGGCGAGTTTAACCCCCACCGGAAAACATAGCCGTTAAGAACTATAAAAGAAAATTTTGAGGCTGAAATTGCCTAAAAAAAGGAACATTGAGCCAAATTTTACTGGTTCTCAAAGAAAGAGTGTAGCCATCTTGCTTCACTAGTTCACGAGTTTGAACAGTTTTAGTAACGGGTCAAAGGTTACGCTTTATTTGCTTTTGCTAAAAGATGTTCAAAAAGATTCTAACAAGCTTCTTGGAAACCAGAGTTCATGCTGTTGCATGGCGAAAGTTCTTTGATATCTACCCTTGTTAAGGCCTGACAAAAGCGCGGGTAGTTGTGATCTTGACCATTAAAATGAAAGAACTTTATTTTTGTTTTCAAGCTTACTCTGAAATGAAAAGTTTCAACCTATTCAGACTTTCAAAGAGGTCTTAAGTTTCAACAGAATTCAGCCTAGCCTTTTTCTATTTTATTGTCGAATTATAGTTCATTTTGTACGAAACAGGACAAGTTCTCCTTTTTTACTGAACATTACATACACACAATAGTTTTTTTATTCTTGTATATAAAAACTAATACATAAAAATCTAGGTATGCTGTGTTAGGTTTCATGATGGCCTGATTTACCCATTATAGGGTTTATAAATCCTGCACTCTCCAATCCTTCTTTCACAGTTCCTTTCGTCTTGCAAATAACATAATTATATTGAAAATGAATGAACCGTTTAACCGTTACTTGAGAGAAGATGCACTTGTTCTTCTGAGTTTGAAATGAGAGATACGGCTTATTAGAGACTACAGCTAGCTATTATTTTTTGTCAATTCAGTTCAATGTATTTAACAGCAAAGAAGTGTAACAAGTTTAATAAGCAAACAATACTTCACAGCACGCAAAAGGAAAAACCTTTACTTACTAGTCCAATGTTTTTACCAGTTAATGCTTTGATATAACAATATCTAATGAATCAAAGAACGAATTATGTAAAAGCTTCCTTTAACTTACAATGCAGTCATCGTTTAGTGATTAGACAGTTGTTATTTTGGTTTTCCATTTCGCATGTCTTTTACGTGAGATGGGCTTGTGTTAGTCACTATAAACCTAATAAAGGGGACCACATTTCCTTTCGTGTGCCTACATATCTTATGGGCGAATAATTAAATTGATGTCACGTTTGCTATATCATAGATACATTTACTGTATTTCAACTCAGAATGGTGAAACTTATTAGGTCTTCAGCAAAAGGGGGTGATATTACGCCGAAAAAGGTTACATAACAAAAGCTAGTGTCTTGCATCTCGTCATACGAATATTAAATCTTTAATAAAATTGTTTGCTGGAACAAGACCCTCACCTAAGGTCAATACACCTAAAAGAAAAAAAATATTGCTCGAAGTTTTTTTTTCAACTGGAGTTTTCAGTAACGAACAACAGACATTTACAAAGAAAGGTAACCTGAAGAGTTTGAAACCTTACAAGAACAAAAAATGTCCCTTCTGGTTTTCTGTCGTTTGACTTTTTTTACATTAATGAACCAAAAAAATGACTTGTACTCCAAAACGTTCTCAAAATCATACCTTTATTGTCTTTTATTGTTTTATCACTTGTCTTTTACTGTCTCACATCGGTTATAATCTTTAAGAACAATAGTGTTTTTCTGTAGCAAAACATGTTTTAGGAAAAAATGGAGATATAAGAACAATATTATCAAAAAAGCAAATTACCCGTGAGTTCAAAGTCTCTCTGCTGCTTATACACCAAGAAGGTTTTTCAACTTTGCATTTTCTTGTCGAAGAGAACTCAGTTCTAAAATAAGTTGTGTGTTTTCAGCCTTTAAAAACGTTACTCTCTGCTGTGTAGAAAGCTCCTGTCTTCGCTTTGCATCGCGTGATTTCTTTGCTGCGAGATTGTTCCTATGTCTTCTCTGCCAGTATCTTTCATCTTTCACGTTTGCAGGCATTTCCTTTTTTTGCGCTTTCTTACCTGTTGGAAGATTTGTATTTTTGTTTCCCCAATCAGGACTTTCCGAAGAGCTGCAATCGGAATTCGCACCTGACAACTTACGTCTTATTCCTTCTTTGTTATTGTTTTGCATTCCACAATGACTTGCAGCCTTAATATCTGACTGTACGGCTTTCGATGTGGTTAAGGTCCCCGTTCGTCCAGCTGCAGACATTGATTTGAGAACAAACGCGCTGTTAGATTCTGAGGAGTCAGTCAAATAGTTGTTCCTCCTTTGATCTTCTGAAAACATGAGACCGTCGGTGCTGTAGTGTCTATCAAGGAGCGGCCATTTGCAGGTAAAGGAAGAAGGAATAAAGGGATGAAATGCTGAAGGACCTGAAGAACGGTTAAAATAACTAGAACTTAAACTTCCACCAGTAAATGGCTGGATAAACGATGAACTGCTCATCCCCTCTGCTCGCTGACATGTATGTTCCATACTGAAAGAATTCAGATAACTTCTTGTTGTGCCGGTGCTGCTCAGGTCATTGAACGACATACTGTTCATCACTCCCAAACAGAAGTGATTGCGTTCACATCAAGTATCAATTTTACTTTGCACACTGAGATATGAAGTCTGTAATTGACGTTCGGAATCCTGATGCTTTCAATCGTGCTTACATAACCACTTACGTTCTCGTTGCACAATGCTGCTTGTTCAAAAGTATCAAGCTACGCTCGCACTTCGTTTTGTGAGGTACCAATATACTTGTAATGATATTCGCCTTTCCAAGGAGTTAGGCAATTTGTTAAAGTAATGTCCATTCATGCCAAGTGCTTACCCTGACTCATCATATATTGGGGCCAAGTTTAAGGTTGCTAAATTTATCCTGCATCGCTAATCTACATATTTTATCCTGTAATTTCTATGCTCTCTTATCTGACTTTGTCCGCACTTGTAAACGCACCAGTGATCTTCTATTGACGAACAGATGGAAGCGTGGGAGGGGGGAGGGGCTTGCTTAAGAAGGTTGTGCTGAAGCTGGGATAACCCCCAAAAGCTGTCCCCTTGTTTCCTTCGAAGCAGGTACCCACCCTTGGTAAGCGGAGGTAGGAAGCTCACATCGAAAGAACACAAGGCGTTTACTTTTTTGAAGCAATTGGTCTTCAGTATTTATTTTAAATGTAAGGAAAAGAGATTATTGCTGAATTAGTGCATCTAGTTTGCTGTTATGTAATATCGTTACTGAGCGGAACTAGTATGATTAGTGTTCTACAAAGGATGACATGTTTTTTTACGTTAATAAACACGCTTATGCAACAGCTTTTTACACTTAAAAAATATTCTTGTTTTCTTTAAATGTATTGACATCCAAGATATACTGTTGACTCAGCCACTTCAGCGAGGTTCTTCGAAAGCTGCGTGCTATAGATTGCAAAACTACTGATCGGGATGTGCGGCCATCTTGAAAAACACCTTACCCGTTTCAAACCAAGCTATGCGAGTTTCATAACCAATTTCAAACCTGAATTTATTCTTAGGCAGGCCCTTTTTAACTGCAATACAACAATTTTCCACAGTTTCTTCGGATGAGACTAAAACAGTATCAAGATCTAGTGGCTCATTAAACGACACCCTTTGGGGCACACATGTTTTCCTACTTATAAATTTCATGCGAAGGAGTACCTGTCCGGGATCTCAAATTATATTCCATTTTCGACAATCAAATTAAAAACGGTTGATAATTTTACACTTTTATGGCTACGTTTTTTTAGAAAACAGCTATTTTGACGATAGGATTTGGTTCTTGAATATCAAGCCGCTGCCTTTTAATGCAGTTTAAAGAGATAACAATATTCAGTGAGACATCAAAGTATTCTACTAGAGATTATATAAAGAAGCGTGGGCAGAAGCCAAGAACCTATTCTTAAACGTTTCCCGGTTGAACCCCTTGCCTTTCCTTTTTCATTCATTTCTCTTTTAATTTCTTTTCTGACACTTTCTGCTTTTTTCACCAAGACTTTTGACGCCATTTTGTTCCCTATCTCTTGCAAATCGTGCGCTGTTGACGTCGAAAAAGAATCGTTGTGAGGTTCTAGATCTATACGGTCAAAAGCACATGCTGACCAAAAGAGGTTATGTGACGTTAAAACTAATGACGTCCCAGGTGAACCTGGGACGTCATTAGGCAAAGATAGTGTTAAACTAATTCAATAATATGTTAATATGAGCAAGGTCAGAGGAATTGTTCAAAATGAGTAGTTTTTCAACTATGGTTCAATTGTTAGCTAATCGCAAAAATGTCCAAGTTGGTCTTCATGAGATCCATTAAAAGTGACGCAAAAAACAGAATGAGAAATCTAACGAACTAGAAAAAAAAATTGATTTGACTTTCAGAGCATGCTCCTCAGTCGTGATTGGTGAGGAGGCCTTGGATGCAACACTTCTTTAAATAGTCTAGGGTTGATGACTGAATCTGCGTGCAGCAATGCCAAAAGTTTAGAGTTTGACTAGCCTCTGAGCTCGAATTGAGCTCGAGTAAAGGGTCAACCTTAATCTTATCCAAGCACGGAATTCGCCAAATGCAAATTCAAACTCATAAATTATCTAGTATCAATCATTTTGTGTTATAAGCTTCATTTACGTCACCGTTGTCAGTTAAAACTTCACTTAACAATCATCATCAGTTTCATACCATTCTTATGATTGTTCGAATTCTTGTAAACTGTTTATCCAGGGTAACCTAGAAGTTGTTAGCAGTTCCTAAAGTGAGAACAATTAGGTCCGAGTGTATGCCCCCCAGGACACTTTGAGATGATAATTGCTAATATCGCCAGAAATGCGTTTAAGCAATGTAACAGTATGTTTGTTTAGACGTGCAAACAGGAAAGCCGAATACATGTAAGTAAGCTTTTTGCAGGGCATAGTACTAAAACTCGGATATAGTTAAGGAAAAAGCCGGTAAAGCCCCATACACAAAAACGTCCGTTATAAGTAATTATACATCATGCCAGTTTTGTGTACATTCCACCGGCATTATCTCTGTTTAGCTTAGAAAATGTGATAAGAAGGCCGCGCTTCCCCCTGCCATCTCTTGCTCTATGGAGCTGTAATAAACAAAGCTTTTTTTACAGAAAAAAGCGCGTTAATCAAGACCAAACCGTGTCATATGTTTTGTTAAGTGACTATTTGTCATATTATTAGCCACAAATGAGCAAGATAAGCGAAAGGTATTTATGAGAGAGGGCATTTCAGACGTGGTGTAGGTTTAGTTCAGTACAACGTGACTGCACGACACATTTGAAATATATAACATGGTGAATGACAATGACTGAGAGAGCTTTCACAACTTGGGGAACACGTAATCTTACGTGTTACAATCATGACCATGCACAAGCACGAAAAGTTTGTAACTATAGTGTGCTTGTTTATTTGGGTAAAGAAGTAATTCTATCACTAATTTTATAAATCTGACAAATTAAATTTTATTTTAAATAGTGTTAGATGCCCAGCTGGACACATGTACAGTATTGGGGTGTTTTTGCCGCTCATGACAGAGTTTGTGGCCGCTTCTGTTATCGACATAACAATTTTTCAGTACAAAAGCATGTAATCTGGAACTGTTCCCATCAAGAAGAGAGGGAATAGCCGCCTGAAAGTAAGGCTCAAAATATAGGGGGTGTCGGGGTAGGTGGAGGGTTGAAACTGCGATGTTCAACGCGTAATAGTTCTCTGTCGATGAAGGGAAGGAGGATGATAAAGTGAGTACCTCTTGTTATGTATCCCCACCTGAAGGACCTGGGTTGGCGAAGTAGTACGACAACTTGCGCTTGTATTAAGGCAGCTGAGGTTTGTTCACGTTTAAAACATAAGTGGTATCAATTTCGTCAGCACTCGATTGCTCCTGTCTGAATCAAAAAAAGGCCCAGGGTTTGCCAGTATATGCAATAAGTCTTGACCTTGTTATTGATTTTTCAAAGATAAGGGATAGTTGATACTTTGCGAACGACTGATATTGTTGTAAACACAAATACCGTTGATTCTCTTTTCAGTTATATCATTTTCTTTTTAGAATATTTGGTATTTGAGCCATTAAATACATGTTTTGTATTAAACTCAAGGAAATTTATTGCAAGTTTGCTAAAAACAAAACTTCTGAAAAGACCAAGATGGCGGACATGCAGTCCAATGCGTGTTGTTCCCATAGCAACTAATTAAAGCTTTATTGTTGTCTCGGAAAGTAATTTGCAAGGCCAAAGCTGCTTGCATGCCAAATGGCACGTTTTTATCTGTAACCATTTCGAAAATCTCTACATCCCCATATTCCCATAAACGTTGGTATTTCTCAATATTGACCATTGCGATTTTCAGAAAACTGTGTTGAAATCCTCCATCAAGCACAAATCCCAACGCCAAATTTCTGTCTTGTCAAATTCAGTTTAGCAATAAATATTTAGGTGACACAAATTGCCTAGGAAACAATTTTTGATCATTGACAGAGAGAAGAGGTATATGCCGCGAACATTCGAATGCCTGTGGATTTCACTTTATGCCTCCATGTTTTGGTTTGCTTCACCTCAAATTGTAAAGTATGGATAGCAAACTGTGCTATGTAACAGCTTAAATAATATTAAATAAGCAGATCATGAGCCAAAAGACACAGTCTCAGCAGTTCACTCTGTGTGTCCACTCTGTCGATCAATACTACAAACAGAACAAATGGCGAAACTCACTTTTGTATCTGCTAAAAGCACAAACTTTGTTTATGAGTCGGGCACTACAGCAAAAATACCACCAAATAAAAGTAAATTCCTGAAATATTTCACTAATATTTCTCAAAACAGAAAAATGCTACGTACCTTACTTTTCAAGATTTTTCTGGCGTTTTATCAAGCTAATTTCTTAACAAAATATTCCGAACTTCTACCCTTTAACCCCAAACTCGTTCGCCATGCAACAAACGCCATTTGTTATAAGGTGGCTCTCGCATGTTTTCCATTTTGCTGTGCCATTGAAATTTATGAAAAGCTTTCTCAAATAGCATGATGGATTCGAACCAGTTATTTTTTAGCTGGTGTTACAACAACGTTTTAACTTAACAATCATTGTACTACCACCGGAAATTTTGTTACCATGGCAATTTGTCAGGGCCAAAAAATCGATAAATGCGATACGTCTCCTCGTCAAGCCACAACAACTAATGTGCCCGCCGTCTTTAATCAGTTCCAACTCCTAAACACAAATCAAAACAGGTTATTTTTGAGCAAGAAGAGCTACAGCGAGTTAAATGGAATAGTTTTACCTTTTAAGCACAATTGAACAAAATAGTTTACAAAAATTTTAAAAGTTAGAAATTGGTACATACATTTTATTTAAATCTCCAACTTTACAGTCCGTGTTCGTGATGCAGTTGTTAGTCCACGGTTTTAAGATATTTAAGGCATAGGCCATAAATCCAAATATTGGTCTTGAAGTTATATTTCTTTCAAACAAACTAAAACAAGGCATTGTTACGTCTAATCAGTTAAAGTTTTTTTGGATCTCGTAACGGTACACTAGTTTACAAGAATTCCAAAAGTTAGAAATTGGTACACACATTCTTTAAATCTCCAACTTTACTGTCTGTTAGTCCATGGCTTTAAAATTATTAAGCCATAAGTCATAAATCCAAATATTGGTCTTGAAGTTTTATTTGTTTCAAACCAACTAAAACAATTAGTTGTTATAGCTTATCAGTTAAAATTTTGATGGATCTCGTAACAGTGCACATTACCAGCTAAAAGGAGTATATATGAAAACATCATAGGAAACAATACAAAATAGTAAAAATCAAAAAAAATTTTGTGAATGCAATTCTCCACTCCATTATGTAAACACTTAGAAAACTTTCAACTTGTTATTTCCTTCTCGCTGGACAATGATCTTAGTTATGATTGGTATTCGCGTGTTCTTTATCTGAACAGCCGTGCTAGCTGACGCTTTACCACATCGCACATCGTGATCTTTTTGACATAAGCTATACTATTGTTTTCTTTTCCGAGTACCCTTTCATCGTTCATTCTTGTTAACGTTTTGCCGTTTTGTTTATTACGAATTGGAAGATTATCATTTTTGCCTCCTCAATCTGGAGTTTCCGAGACGCAACTAGATGTTGAATGTGTTGTTATGGTTTTCTACCACGCAACTAAGTGACTCAATATCCAGTTTCTGTCTACCAAAGGCAAAGGGGATTACTTTGCGCTCGTTTATCTACATGTATTAATTTGAGAACAAGTGCATCGCTTGTTTTTCAGAACCCCGTCTGCTTGCTGTACAGTATCGACATCAATTTGTGGAGACACGGACAAGGCAAGACAAGTCGCGTGGCAGAAGTATTTACTCAAAGTACTGGTTGCTGCTTGATATGCTGCTCATTGTCTCTGCTCGTTGGTGTGTGAACTTCTCAAGTCTGACCACTGAAGGAAGGATTGGTCTTCATGCTTCTGTAGCGAACTCCACTAACTGTATATGGCGCATAGGAGATTAGTATCGGGCTGGACTCTTTTCAGTAAACTAACGCCACCTGTAAATTGTTAAAATGTAGCCTTTGTT
>JAOBYE010256653.1:0-18983 GCA_025403585.1 Parazoanthus swiftii | reverse complement strand
ATAGGAGATTAGTATCGGGCTGGACTCTTTTCAGTAAACTAACGCCACCTGTAAATTGTTAAAATGTAGCCTTTGTTCGAGATTCTCGCAGTATAATATAGCGTTTTCAGGAAGGCTTATTAGAAGTTAAAGAAATTTAAGAGTTAAAGAAATATGTTAGAACAAAACAAAATATGCTCCATTACCTGAAGCTACCTGAAGCTACCTTAAGTCACCAATCAAATATTGTTTTCGCGTGTCATTTCTATGGCCTTTATGTCCCTGGTCTTCGTCCCACTATTTCACTGGTTAGGTGTTAAACCACAATTGAAAACACTTCAGATACCAGATGAAAAAAAAACGTGGCAGGGAAGAAGTAGGGGCGGAGCTATGTTGTAGATTAGTAATTATCTCAACTGATGTAAGGCTAAAAGATCATTGTTCATTCAGTGCATTTGTTTGTTGTTATGTAATAGAT
Organism: Parazoanthus swiftii; assembly: GCA_025403585.1. Classification (NCBI taxonomy): domain Eukaryota; kingdom Metazoa; phylum Cnidaria; class Anthozoa; order Zoantharia; family Parazoanthidae; genus Parazoanthus; species Parazoanthus swiftii. The sequence goes on along the minus strand of JAOBYE010256653.1, from coordinate 18,526 downwards.
TTAAAGAGCACCGTAATGCGACAAATGTTCTGCGTAAGATGACAGTAGATAAAGTGTTCGAACGTGCTCTTGTTCAGGTTCAAGAGTTTTTTTCCCCATTATTGTTGAAAGTTGTCTAAACTAGAACCAAAATGGAATGTACATACGCCTCCAGTGCGATAAGTTAACTATGATACCCCCCTTCCATAATTTCTGACGCTTTACTCTCTATAAGGCATTTTCAATATATACATTTTTTGTTTTCCAATCTTCAAATGTCCCAAAAAGTGTAGAACAGGCTCTATACTATATATTTAAATGTTGTTTCAAACATCGACCTGTGAAATAGCACTGCTCTTTTACTATATTTCGTAGCAGGTCTGCGTATATACACCAAATAAACGTTCCTTTTTAGTCTCAGCCTAACATATGTTTATAAGAATGTTGTTAAATCAGTCTCACGGTTCTTATATACTATTTTTTGTTTTAGTAAGAACGTCTGTTTTATTTGCTGAAGCTGACCGTCCTATCTCTCACCCTAAAATGTCCTTAAAGTGTTCGTATTATTTTTTTGGAACTGTGACTTAATAAATCCATTCAAAAACTGTTCCAACTTCTAACTCAGTTCATATATGAACCAATTTGCATTGCTATTGTCTGTTTACAAAATCCAAACGTGAAGTTGCACTGTTCTCTCACGATATTTATAGAAATAAGAGTTCTACCCTTTGTCTTCGTCTGAAGTGTGTTCTTAACTTTCTTATATAAAAAAAAGCTTATATTAGCTGGTTCAGTATGCATAAATATTCAATAGTTTAACTCTCGAAGGGGGTCTACTCTTGTTTTAGATATTGGCTCAGTTGACAACCTTATTAGGATTCTATATGATCTATCCACGTTAATCAGCATCATTAACTTTTTGATTTCTTGTAAATCCCGTTGATATATAACTTCTCTTAAGATTGATATCATATTTGAAGAATATGGTGGCGTGACAGCTTTTAAGCTCTTAACCTTTTTCAAAGTTAAACATTTATCTGTCTTGTGCATTTTCCTCTTACACTCTTTTTATAAGAACATTTTTATAAGATTACAAGCCTGGAATTTGGCCAAAATTTAAGAATTAGCTAAAAACAATCTAAGGCTTCTCCAATGTCTTAAAGTCAACTTTTTCAGACTGAACTACGTTTTCTAATAATATATAACTTAACCAATTTATGTGTGATGTAACGATTTCGCCCGGAAAAAAAATGTTGTAAATGCTGTTAGGAGATTCAAAACATTTGTTTGTAGTAAAAAAAATAAACGTTTATTTTTTTAAATATATTAATAAAATGTATGTATGTTTTAAAATATTCATATATTTATATTTTTTTAATCTTTGGTTAAGAACAGATTAAGAACACTTCTGCCTGAAAACTGGCGAAAACGTAAAACAACCAGCCTCAGTTAGAAATTACTGGTTTTTATTTGAAAAAAATGTATTTATCCTTCTCTTGAATCGCACCGCATCAAGTGAGTTATATTCACCATTTGGAGTCTATATTGTTAATTAAGCGTAAACAATCTCACAGTAATGTTTGGAACAAATGCTTTTGTTTTGCCCATAAGTCTCATAATTTTGAGATTATGTTGTCTTCCAAATTTTGGAAAGCGTATTTAAGCCCAGCGATTGTTAATCATGACAATAGGAAGACACTGCATAACATAGTGCTAAACCGTTTCCTTTGGAAAGAGTACCAGGATACAAATTTCCATCTGCAGATTTTTGTAGAGTAGTACTGCTACTTATCCATTCAATTTCGTTTTGGCTTATCAATTTTTTCCATTATCCATACAGTCAGTTACCTCAATACTTTGGTGGCTTCTTAGAACGAGTCATGAAGACAATATAAAGGCACCACACCCTACCACCAAATGCACTAAGCTTAGTAAACAACTTCTCATAATCAAGGACCCCGTACTATGACAATATTTTAAGATTAATTTTCTCTACTCCCTGTTACAAACTAGACAATATTATACCCCATTAGCAATACTCTATTAGCTCCTTTAGAAATATCAGACCCTTACTGTTCCTTAATCTGTAGAACAAAGTGCTTATTCTCTGTTGCTCAGCATAATAATAACTCGATATATTACCTGTCATATATTTTGTAGCTACACAGTTAAGTGTAATATAGATTTTTTAGAGTATTATCACTGCATAACGTTCTTGTTTAACATGCATAGTGCTTGTAAACTTATGAATTCATTTTTAACTGTAATTAAGGCGATTATTTTACATAAAATATTCTTACATATCAGTTTATCGGACTTTCTTTTATTTCCTGTTGTTCGACTTGCTTTTATTTTCAACGTTATAAATATCTTAGTTCATTTAAGAATTTAAAAAAGAAATTAATATTGTAACCATCAGGTTTGTTTTTCTTCGAAATAATATTTACAGTGAAGTACTACGATGACAGCTACAGTTATGTCTTGAGCTCTGACAATTTTACGTTATTAATATCACAGTTCATATTAGAAAAGCACATGCTTCACGTTAAAACATTGTGCTATTTTTTATATAGTTTTGTTATTGTTATTACTATGATTATTGTATATTATATAATGTTTTATTTTTTTTCAAAGTAATATTCACAGTGAAGAACTAAGATGACAGCTTTAGCTATGTCTTGGGCTCTGACAACTATTATCATATCGAAAACTCTGACAAATCTTTTTACTTTTACAACTCTGACAAGGGACAAGGGACAAATATACTATAACTTAACAGCCTGCAGACTCTACGAAGCCCAACCAGAGACGAAAAAAAGCAAATCCGTATTTTGTGGAATGTACCAAGCCTCATTGCCGAAAATAGAATACAATCTAACTATCCGAAGTATACGATGGAAACAATAAATGAGGTTGTGGGTTTCAAACAGATATCGGGAGAACACACAAAAACATTAGCAAGCAAGAGGAGAACTATAAACACACAACCCGAATTACATGATCAAGCATCTAGTGTAATAACTGCTGGTGTCCTTGGACTGAGCTGCTAGTCGCCTACAAATGAGAGACATTGATGAGAGGCTTAAGTTTATGCTCTGCCAAAACATTGCAAAAATCCGTCTTAGCGCCAAATAGCGTGGGTATCAAGAACCAATTTAAAATGTCATAAGTTCTATTTGAACAAAATAATTTAGGAAGAGGAGGCACCTCTTTTGGCCTTGTATGACCCTAACAAACTTGTAAGAATGAACATACTCAAGAGGAAGAAAAGAGTAGTTTTTGTATGGTTTGGTGTGGCAAGTGACATTATTGATATGATCAATCTTCAAATACAGAAATTCCTAAAGTTGTATTTTGCAACTTATTTGCTTACTGCTATGAGAATTAAATTTACAAATAGTTTAGTGGTTTGATAGTAATTATTTCTTTCACTACTCAAATTTGAGTTGCTAGTTCCCTGTGCATGGCAATGAGTATTCACACAGGTAAAACAGATGTTTGTACAAAGGGCAAGAAAATAAATTAACTTCAATTTCAGTTTTCTTGTTAGGGCGAGGTGGGCAAAAACAATTCATGCGAGTAAAATTCGCGTTTCTACTATTATCGACCATAAGGCTGTGGAGAGAGAGAGAGAGAGAGAAAGAGAGAGAGAGTGGGAGAGGGAGAGAGAGAGAGAGAGAGAGAGAGAGAGAGAGAGAGAGAGAAGGGGGGAGGGGGAGGGAGACGTTATATATAGGGATAGAACTAAATTTGTTTTCCTGATTTTTCAAAATATCATTCACTTGCTCAAAATTTACAACGTTATTAGTGTCAAAATCTTATTCCAATGTTACTAAAGGTAAAACAACTTCTCGATAATGTTCCAAATCAAAGCGTCATGCAGTTTACTCCATGCATGAAACATGATTATCAGACTACGTCAGTTATCTAGATTTCGAAAGCTCTCTTGGTCGATCAGTCACGACATTGCACAATGTTTATTTAAAAAAAATAGGCTGCCTCTTATGTATTGGTATGACGACTTCTTTAAAAAAAACATACCACTGTGCGTATAATCTATTTTGCTTTGTGTGCACAGACATGTTTCTTGCCAAACCTTTCAACTCATTCTATCCCTTAAGCAAGTGTAGCCCTAATAAAGATATTGATTCACATTAAATACCTTTTGTTATGACTCAAAAACAATATTGGTAATGTTCGTTTTGTTTTCTGCCAAAGAAGTATCTTCAATTTAGAAAGAGGTTCCTGGAACAAGATAAATTAGTGTTAAAATGCAATCTTTCTTATAGTCTTGGAGTATTTCTCGACTCCCTTCTCGCGGTAAAGTTATATTCATCCATAGAGCACTGAAAGTAGAGATCTTAAAAGGTTCTTAATTTGTGTTGCATCGTTATGTGATTCCTCAAACAGAATTATATTTTTAATTTGGTATTAATATAGAATATTAGTATATTTATCTAATTAGTATAGCTCTTTATCAAGAGAGTTTATCAAGACTTGACAATACATACTTATTTACATTATGTTTAGTTGTTCCTCCAGTTTCTTTCTGTGTGTCACTTTTTTAGTTTATTCATGTTGCTATATATGTAGTGACAAAAGTTCCCATGGTCACGTTTCCACCAACTAAAGGGAAAATTATTTTAGATAAAATTACCTTAATGATTTTTAGTATCTTACTTTACGTTTAACTAACTGTTCTGGTACAACGCTGCACAAAACTGCTGCTGTCTGTGTGCCAAACATAGGGGCCAGTTTTTCACGATTAGTTAAGAAAGACATTTTATAACAACAAACGCAAACTGAATTAATTTATCGTACTTTATCAACCTATGTTTTGAACCTGAACTTAAATTACATGTTTTATCAACCTATCAAATCTAATATACTATGTATTCCATTTGAAATATTTGTATATAGCGTGTTTAAGAACTGTTTTATTCGTAACATTATTTTTTTCTTATTATTATTGTTACTATTAGTTGGATATAAATACTTTCCAGGCCAGAAAATCAGCAATAAACTGTTTTTAATCAAGAAAAAAGTGTTAAATAGGTTTGCTTCAGTAGCGTTTTTGGCACACAATGCATACTTCTTAAGGGAATCATTTTTCTTTTGCCGAAACCCTCAAAAGTTAGAAATTGGATCAATGTTTTAGTAGTCAACATTAAATTTACAGCCAGTCTTACCAGCAGTGAGTGTTTAGAAATTGTTGGCCAAGACATCTAAAATATTTATGTTTCTTTAGTTCGGACCAATTCCCACATAAGGGATATTTGTTTATTTATACATAGTCAAATACTTTTAGTTAGTTATATAACTGTATGCGTAACAGCTTTTTAGTTTAGTTAACAGAAAATCCGACACCTAACTAGCTCTTTTGAAATAGGAAAAAAAGATCTAAAACAAATCTTAATTCGTTGTAAGGAACTGTTTTTTGTTAAAGCTTCAAAAACTAGAAATTTAGAGAATGTTTCAGTGGCATTGTTATCTTTTCAAAATATGTTAAACTTTTACACCAAACTTAACTAAGGTTTCCTTAGCAATCTACGATGACAATTGCAACATGCAGTGGTAACTAGTTGGTTAAAGTATATATAAGAATTAATTAAAATAACAGAAATAAAAAGATAAAAACAAACAAGTTTAAGTCAGTACATGTCTATTTTTTTCTACTCTGCCTCACATATGTGGAGAAACCTTTTCAACTTTCGATTTTCTTGACGTAGACAACTCAGTTCTAAGTGAAGTCGCGTATTTTCAATCTCGAGAAATGTAGCTCTCTGCTGTGTAGACAGTTCTTGCCTTCGTCTTGCATCGCGCGACTTCTTTGCTGCAAGATTGTTCTTTTCCCTCCTCTTCCAATATCTGTCGTCTTTCACCTCTACTGATTTTTTATTCCGTCTCGATTTGCAGCCGTTTTTAACATTTGAATCCGAACTTTCTACAGAACTGCACTCGGGGTTCGTACTTGGAGGTCGTTTCCTTGCATCTTTAGACTTTCTGTTCCCAGAAATACCTGCTTCAATCACTGATTGAGCATCTTCTAATGTGGTTAATGTCTGGGTTCGGTAGGATAATGACTCGAGTTCAGATGAACCATGAGATGCTACTGGGGAATCGGTGAGTTGGCTGTGCCTTCTTCTATCTGACCGAACAGAGAGACCATCACAACCGGCGTATCTACCAAGCAGTGACCAAGTGTATGGACAGGGAGGATTAAAGAGAGGTTGAAATGCCGAAGAATGGTTAAAGTAACTTGAAACTGGAGTGCCACCCAAAATCGGTGCGTTACCTGATAGACTGTTACTTCCCTCTGCAAGGTGTAGATGTTCCAAGTAGGTCGGGAAAAGGCGAGAATTCTGATCCATGAAAGAATTTGGACAACCTGTTTTTGTTGTTCTCAAGCTGGTTAGGTCACTTTAAGACATTATGTTTACGAATACAGAACTGCATGTGTTCCCCGCATACAAATAGTTTTACTAAGTTTCTGTTCCGCAGTGCATCTTGGTCTCAGGTATCACGTGATCTGAAGACGATTCGGTTGTGCCCAGGCCGAATCAGCGAAGGCATATCGCACTGTGCATGTTTTGTTTTCACAAAGCATGTGCCGTTATTCAGTATATTGCTGCGCTGTTTGCAAAAGCTGCCTACCGTTTCGTCTTTCATCAATGAAACGGCATGTTTTGATAACACTTCCTTCTCAGTAACTGGCACACGAGTTCCTGCTTTTATCTAGACTGAATCCGGCAATGCCAAACTCTTCCGTGCTGTACAGTTTAAACTGCTCAGTTTTTGGAACACTATGACCACTCTTAGTGTTATGTAATCATTTTTGGACGTCCTTAGGATTATATAACACGTTGTTGATGTAGTTTCGATTTGTTGTGACATATGTTTTTAACATTAATTATTCCGTAACGATTAAGTGGTTTTCGCTTGGCTGCACCTTATGGAAACGTGTTTGTTATTAACTTATTTATTATGCTAAGGATAAAAGTTCTTCACGTAAGGGAAGAAGAATGTATAACATATGAGAAGCATAGCTATGTTTAAAACATCATATATATACATTGCATATTATAAGAACAACTACAGCGTGCCGATCTACATCTCGACGTCGCTCCAGTTATTTAACTTATTTTGATTGTTATTAAACTTAAACCACCTCTTTGCCCTTCAGAAGATCAGCTAAAAGTGTAAGATGTTAACATAAATCGGTAGTGTCAATACATGCTAAATCATTGACTTTATGTGATAACGAGAACAAAAAATACACTAAATCTGAAACTGACTACACTTTCACTTCGGTCTGTAAGCTAAGTGCACTCTTTTCTACACAAGGACCTTTTAATAGAAGAACGCCTGAAGAAGACAAAGTTTAATAATATGCAGAGTGACACCTCATGCCGAGACTAAGTAAGAAACGTTTATTGCCGCCGAACGAAGTGAGGTAGAGAAAACCTAAAACTGTTCCCTACAGCTGTTTCTTTTGAGAAATTTGTCCTTCTGTGTGCATCGGTTCCTTTGCTAAAATTATAAGCAATTGGACCGGGTTGGAATGACCTGTTACTTTTTGACCTTTATAGTTTATATTAAAATGGTAGCACTTTCATTAGCATTGGTAACTTCTAGTTTCTTTGCATTTTGAAAATGGATCGAAAAAACGCTACTAAATATTTCACATTTAATCGGTAATTAGGCGAAAAAAGCGCAAGTCGGTACATGTTTTCAATTCCAAGCCCAATTTTTTGCAAAAGTACCATTTTCCGAACCAATGTTTTCCGCAAATACATTCAGTCAAATGCCCCATCTTTATAAAATTTCAATTGAACAATATTTCTACCCCTAATCAACAAGAAATGGTCCTTGGAGGTTGTTTTTACAATTTATAGCTATTAATGACGCAGAAATGAACTAGCTCCCTTAATTGGTTTAACCGCACTTCCTATAGCAAACTACTTTCTCTGTCTTTTTTTCCATCCCATGTCTTTCTTTGTGTTGTTTTTCTTACGCGAAAAAAGACCCTAAGGAAGGAATGGGAAAGCAAGGTTTTTAAAGAGTGGGTTTCTAACGACGTTTTCAATTTGGCTTATTAGTATAATACAGTAGAACGTTATATTGAAGTTAATTTTTTAATTCACAATTGAAAGCAGTAAGACAGAATTCGTAAATAGTGTGGATGTGAGCTCAACATGTCAAATAGTAATGCATAGACGGGCGTTAACAAACGTTTGAAATCCTAGATTTGACGGGAGACAACTTTTGCCTCCCGCTAAAGTTAACGACGTTTCTTTTGATCAGTTTTTGTCGTTGAGTTTCTGCTATATTGTGCTAACAGCCAAATGACATCATACTAAAATTCTCCTCATTGGCAAGCAACTTCTCCTCTTGAGCTATTTTCATTTTAAATATTACTGCACGCGATTATGTAGCTCATGGCTGTGCTTTATAAGTATTTCGCATGACGATCGACACTTCAAATGACCTAATCACGAATCAAGGGAACGAATAAGCACTCGTTTAGATCATTTACGTTTGTTGAGCAATGTAGCGTAAAATGGCATTCCACAAAACATTAACGTTTTTTGCTGTTCTGTCCAAGTTATGTCAAGTTAACACAATACTCAACAGCGGGGATCTCGACAACGGCAAGAAATAAAACCTTCCAGTTGCATGTATATAAAAATATTTTTTCAAACACAGAATCGAAAAAGGTTAGTCACTCTTTTACTCTGGGATTGTGCATCTATTTAAATATAAATAGGAAATGAATTATGGGTAACACAATCACTTTAACTACTTACAAGATCTAGTATAGTAAAGTTTAATAATAATACAAATATTGATAAAAACAATAATTATAAATAATCTCAAAGGTTTCCCTAAAACACATGCTGTTAAACTACTGAAGTTAAAAAGGATTTACATTTTAGCCAAATTTCTGATTGAGTGTCAGTTGAGAGTAACTGTAATCTTGCTGAGTAGGAAAGTTTTGTAACTTGATTTAGAAGAGACCTTTACCATAATTATGTAAACTTAACGAGTGTTGTATTTGTATACGTCTGAGTTAGGAAAGAAATTTTTACTGAGATAGGAGGGGCTGAGGCCGTTCATACATCTAAATACGGTTTGGAACTTAAAAAACCCAATGTTTGATTAGTGAGACCCACCTAGCTCTTCAAATACGTATTCTGTGCGTTCTCTGCTGATCTTCTTCTGGGGTTTTGCAGAAGCTTCCCCTTTGGTAATATCTGGAGTCTATCAAGACTTCCTTTATCTGCATTAGACCAGAGAACATTGCAGTATTCATGGAGTAGTTGAAATAAAATTCCATGTATGTGCTTGCAAGTATCTACACCAATATGTTTCCTAATTCTTCTAGGAAGGTTTTACCTTTTCGGCCCCGTGCAGATGCAACAGTACCAATTTGATAATGCCAGTTAATATCATAGTCGAAAGGTAAGCTTAGTACTTCACTGACACTGCAGACTGAAAGAGGTTTCCCGATAGAGACAAAATTGACTTTTCAGATCTTATCAGATGCTAACTGGAACCAAAAAGTATTACTTTTGTCTTCGTACAATGCACAATTAAATTATGGTCAGTGAAACAGTTGCTGAGAACATGAATTTCATCTTGCAGAACAGATTCAATGGAATGAGTATATGTATCGGCAAAAAGAGGAATGTCATCAGCAGATCTTCAATGAAATTTGTTAGGGAGGTCATTTATGAAAAATGCAAATAAGAATGGCCCCACGACGGAACCTTGCGGTACTCCTATCAAAGCAAATGCAAAATGCAAAGTAATTAATTGATAAACTTCCAGAAATAAAAACTGATTGAATTCTGTTACAAAGGTAGTAGCTATCAAACCTCTCCATAACTTGTCCTCTAATACCAGCATTTGAGAGTCATAGTGATTAGTCATAGCAAAGGCCTTGTTGAGGTCTCAAACACTGCACCAAGAAGATTGCCTTTGTCGATGCTCCTTAGTATGTAATCAGAGACATGTAACAGAGCAGTACAAATGCAGTGATTAAGACTGAAACCGGATTGATATGCTATGACGAAAGAAGCTCTATTGATGTTTAGGTGGTCATAGATTTGCTTATGCACTGCAACGGCGCAAAAACTTTCATTGCGACACTGAGGTTGCACAGAGCTTCGTCTAACGTTGTTAGGGTCCGAAAGAGGCCCGCCCTTGTGTAATGGTGTGACGATAGCAGATTTACATGTTTAGATATCTTGTTTATCGGTAGGGATAAGTTAAAGATGTGAAAGAGTGGAGAAGCAAGAACGCTATCACCATTTTTAAGCGTACAAGTGTGAACATCCTTTGAATCCCATTTTTATGCTGACACACAACAAAAATAATTCTTTGCGTGCGTCATCTGCTCTAGGCAATGTCCTTAAGAAAACCCTGCAACATCTGTATCAGTTGTTGTACGACAGCTGAATCCGGGTATTTCCCTGTTACAATACTACAGACGTAAAAAAAACCTATTTAAAACAGTGAAGCCCTCTGCATCAAGTGTGACTTTTCAGGCTGAAACATTGTTTTTCAAAGGAATAATCTTTCTGATGCTGGACCACAATTTGGTTGTTGGCATTCTCAATCAGAAATTCCTTTAAGTAATAATAATAATAATAATAATAATAATAATAATAATAATAATAATAAATAATAATAATAATAACAATGATAACAATAATAATAACAACAATAATGAATAATATATTCGATCCTTATTTAACACATTAAATAAAACAGGGAATCAGAGAAGCTTCGGATAGGACTATGAGGTGTTTTCAGATGAAGACAACAAACTATATACCGTGATATATTATTAAATAATATGTTTGTTCATTGAAGCTGTTTGATCGGTTAGCTAAATACACTCAGTAGTTTACATAAAAAACGTTTACTTCACCCAAAGAATCAGGGAGCCAAATGATTTACGTTTTACAAACTGAAAAAAAAATTTAACCCATGCATATCTTGTTTTTTGGGAAACTCATGCTTAATGAGTACTGTTTACTATCAAACAGCTGCACTCCAGTTTTGTAGAAACAACGTGATTTTGGGGGCTGTGGCTGAACATTTTTAGCTTTTTTAAGGACCTCAACCTCAAATATTCTTAAAGAGCTGTTAACATTTTTTTGTATTGTGTCTGTGTATAACAATTAAAGGCTGTTCTCAACAGTATATATTCTCAAATGCATTGCTATAGTTGCTGTAGTACTGCTCTCTCGCGGTATTTAATATAGCGGTTCTTCGTTTGTTTTGAAAATCTATAGAAATAAGCGTTCCTATCTTAGCCTCAGCCTTAGGTGATTTTTTAAACATGTTCTTAAATTTTGGTATTCTTTGGCCTCAATGTTCTTGATCAAATATGTTCTTATATAGAAATAATGTGTTGTTTTAAACAAGCTGTCGACATCTGTAAAGGTCAGTACCAAGTACGAAAAGCTGAAACCCATCGCTACTGTAGCTTCAAAAACAATAATTATCCGATCTATCCAATAAACGCAGTTTTCATGTTTGTCCTTTTGAAAACTATTTTTTGCTTGCATTTTTTCATCGGGTCGAAATCCCACTTGATACACTAGTCTTAGAATCCGGCGAATTTGCAGTAGAAATGAAGGGTAGGTTTTTTAATTTAGAAATCTACTTTGTTTTCGAGGGGTTTGTGAATGCAAAAGTTTTAGGAGCGATTTGTGATCTGCCACTCCAGCCCTTCATGTCTCAGTTGAACTGATTCATCGACTAATTGGTTTTCTGACTATAATTGATAATCTAGACTGAAGTCACAAGAGAAAAGTGTCAAAAGTAGTTGTTCCATAAGTTGGTGTTCCTATTTAAACGACTGAAGACTTAAGTTATCTTCAAATAGCTATATCAACTGAAGATGAGTTATAAAGATACCTCAAAACAAACAGAACATGCAATCACATCACGCAAATGATATCTTCCCACAATTTGGAGCTGACTTATAAGCATCATAAACATTCGTTTTAGGGAGATACTACTGCAGCTTTAAAAGAAGTAGAATAATAAAAAAGGTATAAATTGTAGTTATTTTAGTTTACTCAAAGTAGTCTACTACATGCATTTCAACTGATTGCTTTGAAGCACTTTGCCGAGGCTATGCTGCCTATCTACAGGTTGCAAGTTGGGTAATTGCCGTCAAAGCTGCGTTCCATGTCGGCTGCATTACACAGCTGCAGCTCCTCCATTGCCAAGAAGTAGAAGAACACAAAATACAAAACCTATACAACAGATACGTATAAATTAATACTTACGTGTGTAGAACTTTGGTAAAATAACATCTATTACAGATGTCGCGACAGAACACTTTTCTGTCTCAGTTGTCGTATTGCGAAAATCAATCACCCCGGGAAAGTTTTCATCAATTGAAAAGGCCCTTTTAAATAAATGTTGCTTTAGGAAAACTGCAGAACTTCAAAACTCTTTTGTGTTCGTGAACTATCTATTTCCAGTGCAAGCGTTTCGTGAGACTGACTATTTCGACATGCGATATTTTAATACCCACAATAGCGTGACAAGTACAAAGTACATGTATTGACATTGCCATTGCAAACCGACAGACCAGAAAACCAGAAACTGGGAAGGGATAAGAATTGGAAACGGAAAGGCCGGTTGTGGAACGTACTTTGATAAAGCTTCATTTTAGATTATAGTAAAAAAAAAACAGTAAGAGGTTGCGTGATTTTTGTCAGATCAGCGATTACTATTCCTTTGTCGGACTAAATTAGCTCACGCTACCAGGCTACTATTGATAATGTCAGGTGGATTTACCTCAGTATTTGACGCTTCTATTTCGAGCTATCTCACGTACGACCAAATTGCTACAACTAGATAACATATGAACTTTTTACCGAAAACGGTCATTTGCGCTGAACTAAAAATTGATTAACCTGAAGCCTCTAACGGCAGATTGATGTTTGTGGAGGGAGTACACACCACTATCTTAACATATCTGTTAACACGCCCTGGCTCCCAGCGGCACGACACCTGTATACGTCATTCCAAAGCATTAAAGCCTAATGAATCGTCCAGTCTTGCGAGCAACGCCCTGTCACAACGAATAGAGGAAAAGTATGAAACTCGTGATATTTGGGGAAAAAACCTGATATTGGACAAATTTTTAGAAGCTATACTTGAACCGTTCTCACAGCTTTTAGTTCTTTATTTGCTACACTTTATTGTACATACTAAAATAGAACTCTTCTTTTTCATACTTATGAGTTGAATACATTGAATGTTTCATAGTTCATGTCTTTGTAAAGTATGTCGCTTGATGAACGTCGACTATTACGTAGAATTTACAAAGCGTGCTAAAGTTTTGTACCGATATACCCAAAGAAAACAAATACAGTTGTCATAACTGGAAGCATTGTCCTCTAATTCTAACGCAAAAATTGGTTATCAAGTTTATGTTTGGAGTAAGATTTCAACCCGATGAAAACAAACAAAAATCATTCATAAGGGCACACACAAAAGTGCGTTTCTTGGATAGAATGGGTGTGTTTTCGTGAAAGTATGTTACAAGTGCATGTCAATAACCAGGACAAATAAGTTAAGAGGTGACAAAAGTTTTATGCATTAACAAAAACATCCATCGCAATGTACATCTATTGCAGTTAGAGTTTAGTGGTTAGTTAACCACATTTCGATAGATTAGGTTAGCCTCTGAGTTTCAGGCGCTATGTTCAATTGTTGGTTTTCATTCACGCTCCATGCACTTCGCTATATGACAGCGACTCGTGATTTGCCTTTTAGCGTAAAAAACCGTGATCTGTAAAAGGTCCAGATGCTCCTCGACTGAAATATTTTCCTCTTACGTAAGATAATAGAAGCCGCTAAACCTTAAGGTAAGTACTTACCTAAAAGCCGCTAAATCTTAGGGTAATGACTTACTTAAAAAACACCTGACATCAGCGTTAACTATCAAATATATCAGAGTTACCATTAGTACAAGTAGCCTGGTAACAAGTGCTATTTTTGTCGTGCAGTGAAAATATAATCACTGATCTGAAAGTAATCACGCAATCTGCTATTGGGTTATTCTCATAAGACAATGCTTAATTAAATGGTGTTCCACAAAACTGAGTGTTTATAATCTTTGTCCATGACCACCATCTCTTTCAGTTGGCAAGGCTAATAGATTTTGCCCTTTCATGCTACTTTTAAAAATCTGGTAACGTCTTGTACATTCTCTGTTAACTTTTCTGTTTCCTAAAACTTTACCAGTGCCACTGTTTTCAATGTTAAATCCCCAAGGTTCCGGAACTTACTAGCTTTGACATTTTTCATTTTTGGCATTTACAGAGTGCTGACATCAGGTTTTAAAAAGCGTGAGAAAGGTCTATCTAACAGTGTTTTATCGCGACGTAATCAGAGTATTAGTAATCTGTGTTAGTTGATTAGCCGATCTCACGTAAGTGTTAAATTGTGTTTGTTATACATATTTTGTTCTTTGTGCATGTGCGTTCTTCTACGTCTTGCCTACGGAAGAGTTACGACTGCTCACTTCGGCCCACATTAACTCCACAGCTTTGACGGCAATAACGCAATTGCGGCTTCAAATTGCTTTAAAGCAATTCTGTAAAATATTGAACATTTTTTGATAAACCGATATCGAAAGAAATTTTTTATTACGTTTAAAACATTTTTACTCTCCTGCTTCTTCTTAAACCGCGGCAGTTTCTCTCTAAAGTGAATTTTTAACAACATTTATACGACGGAATCTCGGGAAGATATCTTTGCGTGATTGTAGGTTTTATAATTTATTTGTTTAAGAATATCCTTCAAATTCAGTTGATATTGAGATAGTGACAATAACTCATTCACGTGAATTACCTCAAGTACTTTTTGACGCTTGTCCTTTGTGATTTAATCAGTCAACAACTTTATTAGCATGTCTTATCTTCTAGCAGGCCGATGGGCCACTAAGCGGGGACACCTAAAATATTACTACTATCTATAAAGGAATAAATACAATAAATACGTTCATGTATAAAAATAAAAGTAAAAAATTTAACATAGCAAACAGTTTTCATGAATTGGCCTGGGAAGGCTCTTATGTATTGCATAGGATGCAGTTTGAGCGCGTGCCCTGAACAATATTGGTAAGGTCTCTCTTTCTAATGTTTGTTTGAATGTTTTTTTATGAAGTTACCTCCCGGTCGTTCAAAAGTATCTTAGTGAGTGCCTGCCATAAACGATACTTCTGAATGTTGGATCTGGAATTCTAAGTTTCTTAGGTTATATTCTGTTTTAGGTCCTTGAAAGAGGCTTACAATGTTTGATGGGACTAATCTGTGTTTAACTTTGTACATTAAAACGGCTGTATCTTGTAACCTTCTGTTGCGTATATGACATTCTTGCTCTTGCCAGTAGTTCTGTATAATCGCTGCTTCAATTGCAAAATACAATACGCAACCCCCTCTCATTTAATCGTTCGATCTTGATTTCAGTCTTAACTAGTAAAGGCAACGTACCTGGTGAACAATAAGTTCAGCTGAGACCGGAGTAACTGCAATGGAAAAATGGGAAGCGCTCTGAAAGCTTTGCATTGAAATACCCGATCGAAGAAAGCAAATACAGTTTTCAAAACTAAAAAAAATACTTTTAATTCATTTTTATTGCAAAGTTTTTTTCTTGTTTCAAGTTGGGTTTGGAGCCGTTTGAAACAAGCAAAAATCGTTTATAAGAGCACACATAAATCGTTTCTTGGATACGGTGGATATTTTTTCGTGTGGAAGGTTTCATGGAAAGATTTGCTGTAAATCAAAGAGTTGATGGCATTGTGCTTAGGTTGTTGTTGCAGTGAACGGAAATTTTTGAGCAAATCAAAAAGCTTGGGCAGGAGAATGGAAACTATTCTCTTGCGTCGTATAGAACAAACAAAGACAACTCAAATAACAGATTTCCATGGACTTCCTTCCGAAAAGTTTTGAAGAGTTTGACCAGACAGGGCCGATTTTATAAAAGTTACACACCATGAAATAAGGATGTCTTAAAAATACTCTATGATGGCCGCCGCCACAACGATGTTGACTAGTCTCTTTGTAGTAGTGAAACTTTTTCATATAAAATAGAAAAGATAGAAATGTTATTAGGTGCATGTCGCTATTCTGTCAAATATAGGTTGAGAAACCTTTTAACTTTCTACTTTCATAAGAACATTGTTGCCGTGTTTGGTCTCTGAATTCGGGTTTTCTGAAAAACTGCATTAAGAATCTGTACTTAAAAGTCTTCTTACTGCAGTTTGCAAAGACCAAGAGTATGGACAGGAAGGATTAAAGAGAGGTTGAAGTTGAAGTAATTTGAAACTAGACTGCCACCCCAATTCGGTACGTTTCCTGATATACTGTTACTTCCCTCTGCAAAGTGCAAATGGTCCAAGCAGGTCGGAAAAACGTGAAAATTCTGGTCATTGAAAGAATCCAGGCAATCTGGTTTTGTTGTTCCTCACTGAATCGTGCTAAACTGTTTTCGTGCTGTACAACTTGAAATGCTCTGATTTGGGAATATTATGGCCATTCAGTGTTACGTGGACATAACTGGACGTCCTTAGGATTATATAACACGATGCAACAACCTGCTTCGATTTGCTGTGCCATATATAATTTTATATATATATATATATTTAACATTTTAAAATTAACTGTAACGATCAAGTGGTTTTCGCTTGGCAGCACCTTAATGAAACGTTTTTACTAAACTTATTTAGGACAAAAGAATTTGACTAAAAGGAGGAAGCGTGTATAACATATGAGAAGCAAATACATAACACTTCACCTAACCCATGTTTAAAACATCATGCATTGCATATCTTAAGATTAACTACAGTGTACTACTTTGCTCCAGTTGTTTAACTTTGTATCTTGATTGTCATCGAACTTAAACCACCTCTTTGCCCTTCAGAAAATCAGCTAAAAAGAGCATGAAATGTTAATATGTTCGGTGGTGTAAATATGTGCTAAATCATCTACTTCATATGAGTACAAGAACAAAAAATACACAACGGTGTTGACTAGTTTCTTCGTAGTAATGAAAATGTTCTTTATAAAATAGAAAGATATAATGCTACTGAGTGCATATCACTACTCTGTCATATATACGTTGAGAAACCTTTTTAACTTTCTATTTTCTTGTAGAAGACTGCTCAGTTCCAAATGAAGTCGTGTGTTTTCACTCTCGAGAAACGACGCTTTCTTCTGTATAGACAGTTCTTGCCTTCGTCTTGCTTCGCGAGATTTCTTTGCTGCAAGATTGTTTTTTTCTCTCCTTATCCAGTAACTTTCATCTTTGACTTCAACTGGTTTTCTTCTTCGTCTTGGTTTGTTGCCGTTTTTAATCTCTGAATCCGGGCTCTCTAAAAAACTGCATTGAGAGTCTGTACTTAAAAGTCTTTTATCTGCAGTTTTAGATTTTTCTTTCCCAGAAATATCTATAGGAATAACAGTTTGCGCGTTTGCTAATGTGGTTGATGTCTGGGTTCGATTAGATAATGACTCGTTTTCAAATGCAACTTGAGATGCCGAGGAGTTCGTAGATTGCATTTGACAGTGCTGTATTTGATCCGGCAGAACCGAAAGATTTTCACGAACTGTGTGTTTGCCAAGCAATGGCCAACTGGATGGACAGGAGGAAGTAAAGAACGGTTGAAGTGCTGAAGAAGGGTTGACAGAACGTGAACTTGGAAGGGCACCAAGACTTTGCAGATTATCTGAAATGCTTCTACTTCCTCCTGAGCGCTGTATATTATCCGAGTAAGTCGGAAAAAGGCAAGAACATCGTTGGTTGAATTCAAAAGAATTCAAGCCGCTTGTCCTTGTTGCGTTTCGGTGTAAAGTACCACCTGAGTTAAAGACCTGAAGTTTATTCATGTGTTCCCAGGTCAAATGCGCCGCGGCCATCGAACTCTGCATGTTTGTCTGGATGACTCAGATTTGTCAACTGTACACTCCGCTGTTCGCGATTCCACTCTTCTGTAAAGAGGTGAAATTGAGAAAACTATTCGCTGGTAATATAACTTGCCTCAGCAAGATCAATTCAATTCTGGGTTTTGATCTGGCATCTGAAAGAAATTCATATAGTTGTGCCCTCTTATACACTTCTTATGTCGATATCCATTGACGTCAAACAATTAATCATTAATGGAATATAACTTTTTAGTGATCTCACCATTAATTACATCCATTTTGAAATCCATTTTGATTCCTGCAATTTGATTGGTTCCATAAAACAGGATTTCAGCTGTAATCGCACTGTTTTGAGTCTGTAATCACACAGTTTTGAGACTGTAATCGCACTGTTTTGAACAACCAATCACAAAGCAGAAAAAGCTTAAACAACCAATCACATTACAGCAAAAAAACGGATGTACAACGTGTACAAATTTTGAAAATTATGAAAATTTTGACATGCCCTTCCTGCAAAATACAGAAAACACCACACAGATTTAAATAACTTACATTTTTTATTGGATGACTCCTCCCTCTTCAGTGTA
>JAOBYE010256542.1:0-16358 GCA_025403585.1 Parazoanthus swiftii | reverse complement strand
GTGCTGAACTCATGACTGTCTTGCAACAGATCCCGTACACGTGTTTAGACTTACGTTGAACAAAGTTCAACGTCCACAATAATGGTTAACCAGGTGAAATGATTATAATTACAGGACTAAAACAATGATACGGCCACTGTACATGCAGTCATGTACCGTAACATACTGTCTGTAAGTATGAATCAGAATGTATTTTTAAAGCTACTTACACTTGAAGCCCTGAAGTAAAGGGAATCTCTCTTACTCCATTGTGGGTATTTAGATAGGTGTAACTGAAGTGTGATCAGAATATTAACAGTTAACATGTGGTTCAATTAAATGCTAGACATATGTGTACCATAAGCTCGACTGTGTGACTGCAGGGGATGGACAGGGGCAGATCTATAAAATAATTTTGAAACCAAAGGTGCAAGGTTTTAGGAGTAATCAAAGGACAAACAGCTTCTTTTTGAAAAACACCATTTCTCACACTCTGAACAATGTCTAATGGCCAATAGTATGTTTATTTTATTTTATTTAATCAAATATTCTAACAGGAAAAAGTTGAAAAACAACCCTTTGATCCAATTTTTTTTTGCTGTCCTTCTGGTGTCACTAATGTTCTTGCAGTGTCAGAATTATTGTTCAACACAATTTTTCTCAGTTCATTAGTTTTGAAAAATCATTCTTCAACTCCTATTAAAGGTATGCAAAATGTATAAACATTTGGACATTTTATATTTCATCAAATTGTTAAAAAGTTCAGACAAATTTGTTTTGCTGTAAATGGCAACTTTAGTAGGAAAATGTAATTATTTTAAACTATACAGTAACTCAGTTCATATAGTATCAGTAATGGAATTTTAAGATTCAAAATTCCAGGGGGGTACTCACTCATATTCTGAGTGGGGAGGGAGTCAAGAATACCACCCAAGCCTTCAAACACTGACCTGCTTCAGGCCCTAATGTCTGAGTATTCTGTAGACTGAATGCATAATACACCCCAAGTGGCCATGAACAATTATCTCATTAGGTTGATATGTCAGAAAAACTGCAAATGTAGATGTATGTCAATTGAGAACTTGGAACTTGACATTGCCTTGAAGTTATTGTTTGAGGGCAAGTGTGGGGTCCAGGTGTACTATATGCAATATCTGGTCTATATCAGACTATTTTGGAACCAAATGTCAAATACTGTCAGTAGAACTTTTATTAAATATAGTTTAATACCCTTTTCAAGACTTAGCATAAGGCAAAATGTATTGCAGGGTACGTGTATTCCTTACCGCCAAATTAACCCAAAAAGTAATGTTTTCCCTTAATTATAAGGTAATATGGGTACTGTAACACAATTTCAATTTTGGGTTGTAACCTTTGGGCTCCCCTGCCCTGGTAATCTTTTCCACACCCAGATGAAATGTTACTACTCAAACTTACATGGCTTCAAACACTGCAAACTGTGTTGATCTGTAAATTCCAGATCCCCAGAGAGGTGGGATGCATCCTCTGAAAATAACAACTAAGATTATTTTAACAAGAATATAATTGTTGACTAAACTCATGCATACATGTACACATGTACAGCACTAATGCTGCTAAATATAAAACACTTAGCGACTGGTATCAAACAGCATGTAGTCCATCCAGTTACAGTAGTTTAAAATGTTGGTGGCCAAGTAAACTCTATGTTCAAGACAGTAAATTATATACAGTTTTTGTTAGGTGGGGTAAAGTGTTCAAATTTTTTTTCATTAGAAAAATCTAATGAACTTATTAGGCCCTGGAATACTTCTACATACAGTAAGTATATTACTGGCCAATAAGTACTTATTGTTAGTCACCTGTAAAAGCCTCTTATTCCTTGTTCTCTGAGTGTCTTGACAAAAGATCTAACCATACTCTCTCTGTCAAACCCAACCTGTGCCTGCATTCTGGTCTTGATTGTGTCAAACGGATGACCAACAGCAACACTTGTTGTTCCATATAAGACACCCACTGAAATGATTAGAGTAAAGATTGCCTTAAGTACATGATTGTATCAATTTTACTGTTTTTAAAAGTAAGTTTCTGCTGTGTTGAGCTAATTACTCTCAGCTGACATCTGTTGCATAGCTTGGGTTGTGTCACCCTGACATTTTTTTTAACAATCTGAGTCACTGATTAATCAATCGTTCACAAGTATAGGATGCTTGAGCTTTTTTCAGCAGAATCACCAAGTTTAAAATATAAAATATGCAGTAATTCAGAAATATGATATATATTTACCCATATGGGAATCTAGCTTTCTGTCACAGGTAACATGAGACAAATTTCTGCTTTCTTCTTGCACATAAAAGTAAACTTGCTCGACATGTTTTAACAACTGCAACAATTTTCATTTTCTATGACACAATCAAATCAAATTCAACAACTCTCCCGACCTTAGAATTCCCTTGACTTTCCAAGTTTTCCCGTTTTCCATGTTCCATATGAAGCCTGAGTTCAAACTTGCCACCACCCCTCCCCTACCCAGTTTAAATTCTACAACCCTTCCCAGGTTAGTCACCAGTGTCAAATTCTTTGACTGCACCAGCATGTATGCGGCGGAAGGGATGTTGGAGTTTCTGTTTGATTTGTGCATACGCTTCTACATTTTGCTGATGCTAATTTCCCATTTTTTCCCAGCAGGCATTTGGTGTCGTCAAAATACTACAATTATACAAATAATGAACATGTAATGATGTATGAATTCGAATTCCTCTGATCTTGTACTCGAACACACTCAATCTTAAAAGGAAGTGTTCAGGAAAACCTTGATCTTTTACAAATTACTCGCATTTATACCAACAAAAAAAGTTTTGATGTATGGTGCATTACTTGCGATCGCCTAAAACATGTTGAAAAGGTCTTATTAAACAGGGATGAACCGAAACTTGTAATATTAATAATCTTGAACAATGAAAGCTGTATTTGTAACTTACCTCCCAAGCCAATGAGGCCTTCTTTAAACCAATGTATTCTTTTTTCGTTGTGTGTCATTGCTGGAAGATTCAGCGACTAAATATCACCTATTTATTACTTTATAAAGAAACAGAGGGAGATTATAGCCCCCTCATACTCGATATTTTTCGACCACGCGTTGAATGAAAACACGAGCCAGCATTCCAAGAAGAATCTCAGCGGATTCAAAAACGATAAACTGGCGCCAAAACAAAATCTATATTTATGGAGGGAGGGGAGGGGTGGAAAAGGGGAGGATTTTTGAAGTTTCTTCTGGGGGGTCATCCATTTTACGCAATTTTCACGAACGCACTCAAAACTGCCTTCCCCTCTCGCATAGGCTTGATTTCCCGAGCCAGAGGGCGGCTTATGTTATATGTTTTTTTTTTAAAAAAATTGAGGCAATTTTAATAGAACAACTTGTACACAACAAAAATTGCCAGGTATAAAACAGAATAACTATTTACCGCAATTATTAATTAGAAGGGAACTTAAACTGTTTACAAAATACACGGACTAATGAAGTATTACTTCCTTCGCTCGCAAGAAGAAGTCAGTTCATAATGCGAAACAAAATTACAAATTGTCGGAATACCGTCTTTCCTCTATCCTTGGGTTTTTTGTCCATTTTTGTCAATGCTTTTGGACTCTGGATCCGCTAAAGATTAAGAGTTCATCTCTGGATCCACTGAAGATTAAGAGTCCATCCCTGAACCCACTATAGATTAAGAGTCCATCCCTGGATCCGCTAAAGATTAAGAGGTTAAGACTCCATCTCTGGATCCGCTAAAGATTAAGAGTCCATCCCTGGATCCCCCAAAGGTTAAGAGTCCATCCCTGGATTCGCTAAAGATTAAGAGTCCAGTTAAATGTTTGAAGGTATTATTTTGTTCGCTGAAGCACAAACTATTTCTTAAACCTTAAAGAAGACCTTAAAAACATCGATAGGTGAAAACGTGTAACTGGAACTCTAAACTGATGCATGTAAAGAGATTTATCAACTGGAGACCTTACCGTCCCTCTGGTAGAAGCTTTTTGTTAAGAATCTACTCATATGGGGAACCAATTCACTATTGGGAAATTTACCCACTGGAGAGTTAATCAATTCAACTATTTCCTCATTTGTATATCAACGATTTAATTGGAAAGTCACCCACTGGAAAGTCTACTCTAATGGGTTGTTTTACACACTGGTTAGTCTACCAACTGGGATATCCGTCAGAGAATTCGCCATTTAAGTATCTAGCTTGTAAAGGATCTGTCTAAAGAGATATCTATACATTAGATTATCCAGCTTTTTGTGATTCTACCAGTTGAAAAATTTTCACGTCGTCTAGATTATAGGTTAATTTTTGTAATTATTAGAGGCATTTGACATGAAACTATTTACTTGAGCAAACAGCTATGATCACATTCCGCTATTTCTTACATAGGTTGGTCAACGCAACAACCAGGCCTCTGCTCTCAGGACAGTGTCTCCATTTCCAGGGCAGACAAAAGCACAACAGATCGTGTTTTTCTTTGTCTGTCCCTAAATTGAACTAAGGAACACCAAAACCCTAATTTATTTTAAATGCAAACTGGAAACATTTTTATTTAGAAAATACTTTTTTAATGTTTTAATAAGTTTCTTTTTTCTACATGTACTTATTTAATTTATTATTCTGGTTATCTTTTTCATTGTCTCAAAGTCTTTGAATTTTCTCAGAAAAAAGCACTTCAAATCTTTATAATTATTGTTACTATTATTATTATTATTATCATTATTATTATTAAACTTTTTTACATCTTGTTTTTAATTTGAAGATTAAGTTGAGCAATACTATGCTTTTCTAGGTTGTACTTGTATATTATTTGTCCACTTGTCAGCGGGTAATGGATTTTGGTCATATTTGTATTTATTCTTAGCGCCGTGGTGATAATTAACAAATTGTAACGACTACATGTCAGAAAGAACTTTTATTATTTGTTTTATTATCATTTTTATCTAAGAAACGCTTATAAACGGGTAACCGCCTTTTCAATACGTTTAGACGTTTTGTACAAACGAAGCTTTGCTTCTTGTAAGGTTGAACGGAACACACAGACATTTTTGAAAAACTCGTAGTTTGTTTAAAACATAGAAAACGCCAGTCGGAAATAATGAGACACAAATGATTAAAAAATTGAACAAATAGTTACAGGCTTGCTACTCTTTGCATCTATACTCTATTATAGTAATTTTATAAATATTTCTAACTGTTATTGGTTCTAATTGCCTTTCTTAACGCCTTTCGAACGTCGAAAATCTAATCATAGCAATGTCGTCTGTCTATATAAACGCAACGTAGTTAAATTGTTAATAACGCATTTATGAAAAGGTATGATGTACATCTTTAAGATGTCATAACTAGTCTTCTCTAAATTTTGTCCGAAACTGAATTATTTCGTTGATGACAATTAATAACACGTACAAATCAAAAAATCTTTTCTAAACGACGGATGCTATCGATTAAACGATTTTAAAAACTCGTTTTGCTTGTCCTGATTACCCCACTTAATGAATGTGGATATTTTTGTATGTGTGTTTGATACAACAACTGTTTTTCCACATTTCATCAACGTTTTCAGCGTTAAACTTGGTTGTTAAGACTACGAAACTCTCCCAAAAAAGTCAGGAAAAATTGAACCCGTCTTTCCATTGTAACTACGGACATACTCACATACAAACAAACAAACAAACAAACACATAAGTAAACAAACAAGACAACATCAGCAGAATCAGCGCTGGCAACAACACCGGCTTTAGAAACATAAAATTGATAGCTCTATGTAGCTTGACTGTTTGAACAGCAATCTCTCGGTTTTCCAGCATGAAAAGCTAAACCAAGACTACTTATAGCCTTCTGTCTGTGGGCTTCAAGATACCCTAAAAGTCTCAACTGATCTAAACACGAAGAGTTCAGATTCCTCTAAGATCAGCCGCTGGTGCTAACACTGAGGGCTCAGGCTAGCTAAAGCGTGAGCAGTGCACTGACAAATACACTCAGGTTGAACTGAGAATCTCAGCAAGGGCGTTCACCATGTACTCAGAATGCCGAGTTTTGGAAAAGGTTCTTGACTTCACTTTGCGCCGAGGCTTCTCCGTAAAAGTGAGTCTACGGGTAGGTGTAACTGACAACTTTGTAAGGATCTTGACTGGACAATGATCTTCTCAACTCCGGGATTTGACTAAGTTGACTAAAGGTTTGTCGTCTGTGCCTCGCTAAAACTGGCAGTGTGTCTTGCCTCATTTTCAGAGGATTCTGACTCAGAGGTGTTACACGGACGAATGAGGTACCTACAACAACAAAGACCGTGGTTAAAGAAGGAGTTGTGAAATGCAGTACGGGCATTTTTTTACAGGTAGGATGATAACGGATTCACTAAAACTACTGGTTAACCCCCCCCCGCCCCCACACACACACACCCACTCTCCATCCTCAATTGTAAAACGACCAACACTGTGTAAAAAGGAAGCATGTTTTTTAAAAGTATTTTTGTAAATACCCTTTTCTATGAAATTTATTGTCTGAACTGGGTGCAAGAAAGGATCTGAAACTGGCAAGGTGAACTGCAGCTAAACTACTTTTTTTGGGGGGGGGAGGGTTCGGGAATAGTGTACACTTCTGTACACATTACAATACTGATAAGAGTTTATTTTTTGGCTTGGAATTTGGCATTAATAATACTGTTTTTTTTATAAGTAAAGCTTGGTCTCCCACGTTCTCCGTCAAAAAACGATCCAGTCTGCTATTGTTCTTGTTTTTTTCACGCATTTAGTGCACGTTGATGGCATTTGTTGAATCAATGAGGGACAATGAGATTAGAAGTTTTGATCACACAAGACCAGGTTTAAATGTGATTCGTTTTTATGTACAATTTTTTCTTCGGGAGGAGGGGGGGGGGGGGGGGGTTGTTAAAAACGCTCATTTTGTACACTTGTCGAAAAATGTCGAAAATGGTAAACGAACCCTTAAAATAGTGTTCCCAACGTCTTACTTTTATTTACGTACCCAAATGTATGCACTGCTTCTAAAATATTTAAGCTGGTTGTACCAGAATGCAATTTACGATTTTGTGTACTGGAAAAGCATGTGTACCAAAATCAGTTGAGAAGTTGCACTACTCCATTGGAATGTTCTACTAGTGGTTCTCCTTGTCACGTGACTGAGTCAATACAACTGTGTCAATTAAAATGTTTTGCATAGATAAAACGCAAGTTTCTAACTCCAGGATGTTTGAAACACTAACTACAGTATCACGCGGGTGTCTCCGGCCTCCATTGCCAATGTTATTGCTATGTCACTTGTCTCCGTTCAGCACTGATATTTGCCCTCAGAGCTGCTACTAAAGCTTGCTAGAGATGAGGCTAGAGTTTGTTGCGATGTCATATATGCGAGTATGGTGAATGGGAGCAAGTGATAGTGGATCATGGCAAGTTATAGTCACTGAGATACAAACTAGCACCAGCTCCTACTTACACTATGTCGCCTTCCTGAAGTGCAAACTCCGGGGCAGGGTTCACGATGACGAAAAACAACCCTTGTCGCTTCTTGATGTCCGCTGCCAAAATAACAAATTTTAACAATCAACTCATATATACCTTTGTGTGTCAGCACAATAACTGACGACGGAGCTGCTTTGTCAGTCAACATAATGACATAAGACAGGGCTGTTTTGGGTCAGTATCACCACAATAACAGGCGACAGCTAGAGTCGCGGCTTTGTGTTTCAGCACAGTAACAGAAAGAGCTGCTTAACATGCCGTCGACACAGCTGCTTTGTGTTTCACCACAATAGCAGAAAAAACTGCTTTATGTGTCATGCTAATAACAGACGGCAGAGCTGCTTTGTATGTCAAAATAATAACAGACGACAGAGCCGCTTTGTGTTTCAACGCAATAAAAACCGTTCTGAGCAATGCCCGGTATATTCCCGGAGGTTCTACCCCCAGGCAAGCCGCTGATACGGGTAAATCATTTACTTACGTGTTCCCGATAGCCTCAAGTTCTGTATTCTGTTTTCTAGTATGTGATGGATGTCCCTAATTTCCTTCCTACCCATCCTTGTGCTCGAGCCGTCAATGCTGTCAGACTGCAATAAGCGAGACCTCAAATCAGGGACAAACGACGACCGTACATTGTTTCTTGCCCTAAGTTTATCATATTTCTTGCCCCTGTTTGCAATTGAATAAGAATTGCTGTAATAATGTAAAACTGCATTTGATTCCTTTTTGTGAAAATCTGGGTAATATCTAGCACATTAAATTGAGGCAGAAAAGTAACCATGCACACGTCAATTACTCGATTAAAGTATACGGTCATTGCTACGTGTTTAAAAAGTTATGAGTTAAAGATATTTTTTAACCACGTCAAACAAAACCTTAAAATGGAAGTACAATGAAACAGTTGGGTATTTTAAGACTTATTAACGTAAAACTTACGAGCAGGTATTTGACTACCTTCTCAAATAACTGACACAATCTTATAGTATTATGATTGCAACTGAAGCAGTGAACAGCTAAAGACCGACAAATGCGCGCGCACATGCGCAAAAACACATACATACACACAAGTAGGAAACCTAAACAGTCAAGTACTACGCTCCGTTCTATGAAGTCTTGTCAAAGCACTTCAATTTCCCGTTTTTTGACAGTTCGTTCCGTCAAAAAGAGAGGCACATGTTTTGCCCTGTCCGCTAAAACTGGTTTCTCCTTCGAATGGGAGGGAAGTTTGAAATACACAATGGTTTCATGTCTGTTCCTTGGCTTATCTCTGCAGCTAGTTTGCATGTGGTAGCGTATTTAAAACAGGTGATCTTAACTGCTAAACTCCTTTGATACGGCGATTAGTTAGGTCGAATAACAACAAACAAGTCAATAACGAGTTGGTTTCTATAGTATTCACTTTGACGTGCTCGAATTGAAGTAACAAAGAGTTTCTTTTTAAACACAGTGACAATATTATTGTATGTTGGTATAAAACATATTTCAAAAGGCAGTGTTGAGTTCTTAGATCTAAAATTGCTATAACACCTGTAAAGGCAGCACCATGCAACCTCAGCTAGACTACACTAAGATGCAAACTTCAACACGACAAAATCGCAAATCGGAAAAAGTTTTGATTGTGTTGCTACATCACATATACCAGGTGAACGGACTAAGCGCGCAAGGCACGCCGGACTCATCTTGTATATGGCACCATCCCACAACTCCTTGCGCGCGCGGTTGCATTTTTAAAATGACGTTCAATATCCAGAATCACGACTCGTGTTTTTTTGCCTGAATTGCTTTCTGGGATGGTGCCATATGCCAAATCGAGGCGGCGCGCTCCGATTGGCTTACTGAGATCACGTGAGAAACTGCCGATCGTCTGGTAGCTTACAACCTCGCATCGTTCACAAACCGCCAAATCTGCATTATGAGGTTTCAGTTATATCTTCAATACTCACGTAGGAATTGAAATTTAGGTAGAAAAAAATACTTTTTTTACTTTGTGCAGAATCATCGCCATGCCCAAAAAAGGTTAAAAGTGTAGATGATACCGATAACAGTAACGGTTAATGATAAACATTCATCTCTGTGTTAAGTAAGTATTTTGCCCTTAAATTAGGGGTAGTTTTGCGCAGTCCAAATCTTCCGGTAGGTATAGAAACTGTTAGGGTAAAATCCCATGGCAACCAAACTAACGAGAGCACTGATTTTTCTAAACGACACTTTGTTATCAATGTTGGAAAACAGCGAGTTATTTATATTTTTTGCTTGACTCGACAAACCGAACAAACGGTGTCAATTCGAGGATCAAAAGAGGGTATTGAACAAAACTCCAATTTTATCATCAGCTAACCAGGAAATTTTTTTACGAAAGAGAACAAGGAGTGAAACATAAGTTGTAAGAAATTCACACTTGTAAAACAAAAACAAACACAAGCGCTGTAGCTGCACATAGACCAGGTTCTTGCTGTTAAGCGCAGCATCCTTCAAAAAACTTTACATTTAATCCATCTTGTTGTGTCTTGTGTTTAGTCTGATCGTGTCTGTATTTACTTGAGCGTCTTCACTTACATCTGACTGTCCCTATCTCTATTTAAATCTAATTTGCTTGCATCAGCGTCAGTGTTTGTCTTTGTCTCTGACTGACTGACTGTCAGTTTGTCTGTTTGTATTGTATCGGGCGTCTCTTTCTTGGACTCTGTCTCTTGGTCTGTGCCTATCAGTACAAATGCCTATACCAGTGCCGTTTAGTTGTTACGGAGCAAAATGAGATACTGACGCAAAACAATATAAAATTGTTGCAAAATGTAATGAAATCGACGCAAGTTGTAATAATTTGCAAACGCAAATACAACGCAAATGTAATAAAGATTTTAGCGCACAGTGTAATAATACTTTTAACAAACTTTACAACAAATAGGTTTGGTGACATTTATCATCCATAAACACGCAAGGGACATTAATAATCATTAATTAATTAATTAATTATTAAGAAATTAATTAGTTATAGACGTTGAATTAGATTTATTGTCCCTTTATGTATTTATTTATTATTCAATTAACATATTTGAGATATTATAGTCTGTTAATTGTACTATGTAATATCTAATGCTGACCCCACTTGTCATTCAGTACCAACTGCAAAAAGTGGAAATAAACCACACATCTAACACATTTCGTCACCAAAACTCCACAAAATGTATTTTTGACCAAAACAGGAAATGCACTTTGTTGGGTTTTAGTGTGAAATTTTTTTGACTGACTTTGTTCTACGAGGTAAGAGAGCTTGTCAAAATGTTATTGCACTTTGCGTTACTACATTTTGCGTTAAAAGCTTTATTACATTTTTGTTACATTTCGTGTTAGTATTACATTTTGCGTCATTTTTATTGCATTTTGTGTTAGCAATTAAGTTTATTACGTTTTGCGTCAATTTTATTACGTTTTGTCAGTGTTAGCATTACATTTTGCATGATTTTTTTCATAAAATGTTGTTGCGTTAGAATTACATTTTAAGGAGTAACACCATTGTCCTTGTAAATATCTATGTGCGTGTTTGCGTTTGTTTCACAAGTGTGAAGGGCTTGCGGTAACAATGGTCGTTCTTACCTTAATGGCAGATGGCGACGATCTGTCCGCATTTTGCTACGAATGGCCAAAAGATTTGAAAATAGAATTAAGCAACATTTCAATTTTGTTTGTCTAATGTCCTATCCTGAACGATAGACAGTGAAAACGGACTTCTTCTTTGTGATTTAGAGAGGGAAAAGCAGAAAGAATGGTTTCGAATGCCACTTTGTTCTTGAAATGAATAGCCTGTACTTCTGTTAAAAGTGGCAGATGGTTCTGTAGTACACCGGGTTTGGTTAGAAATGAGTTAGTAGTGTAAACAGAATGCACTTTGCTGACACTTGATGTGGATTGTTGTTTCGAGTGTTTACCCTCAATGTTAAAGGAACTGTTATACAAATTAAACTTAGCAGTTCAATGCCGCGTTGGTTTTGCAATCTTGTGGACTCTGACGACTGTCACTTTACCTTGTAACGGACGTATTTTTTAACAGATGCAAAACAGACATACTTCGGTATGATTACAAGTAGTTAGTCATACAGTTTTATCTAAAACGAGATAGAGTTCTGAGTAGCGACTTATTTTTGAGAGATAGATATACTCGAACTCGAACTCTTGTTTTCAATAAATCGAATCGCCACTCAAAAATCGTGAGTAGAAAATTTTGATTGTAAGGCAAAAGTATCATAAGCACAGTGCCCCTATAAAGTTCAAGACGCGCGCTTTCTGGAAGTTAATAAAGTTTTGATATTGCTGACAGTTAGATATAATTAAACAACAATTAGTATTTATGTAATTATTGGAGTGGAACTTTAATTCTCAAATACCCCAGTAGCACTAGTATTGTTATAATGCTATAGTTGGTGCTCAAAATTCTCTTGATGTGAAAACACCGCGTAACCCTCTGCTTCTTGCAGATCTAAATCATTCAAGATTTTAACTTTTGCTAACATTTGCGACTTGAAATGGGAAAACAATTCGACTTCAAAAAAACAACTATCGTTAAAGAAAGCGTTAAAAAGACATTGACATTTTAGCATATGTCAAGTGGAAGAAGCATGGTTGTATGAACATGAGTGACGGTATCGGTTTATTGCAATATTATGCACTTTTTTAATCTGATAGTTTCAGCGATAGAAGAGTTTAGCTGAGCTAACTTACCATGTCTAATCAGTTTTACGAGACAGTCTGGTTGTTAGCATTTATCGATTTATGTTGCAATGTACTAAACGAAGAAGAAGAAGAAGAAGAAGAAGAAGAAGAAGGAGGACGAGGAGGAGGAGAAGGAGGAAAAAAGTGGCAACAGTAAAAAGCAACAATAACCATAAAAATACTAATAATAACAATCATAGTAACAGTAACAATAGCAGTTACAGCTAGTAACAGATAACAGTATCATTAAAAAATATACAGTAGCTGTAAAAGCAGAGTACTTACTTATTACTAACAGTTGGAAAAAACAACAACACAGCAACAACACAAAAAGTGGTAAGAAAGACTGCTGATCATTGTTTTTATTATTATTATTATCACTATTGTTATTATTATTATTATTATTATTATTATTATTAATAGTAATAATAATAAGAAGAAGAAGCAACAGGGAAGAAGGAGATGAAGGAAGAGGAGAGGAAGAAGAAAAAAAAAGTGAAAAAGAAGAAGAAGCAAGAGAATCAGGAATGTCTTTGTCAAATAATATTCTATCGCAGACAAAGTCAGTCTGACAATGTTACCTCGGAGCGGTATATTCCAATTGGTATTTCACAGGTCGTGGAGCACAATCGCTGAAACAGACGGCCATACGTCTCAATCCACGCATGGTCTGCTGTGATTTTTAACTATGGAGACAAACAAAAAAATGCATTACACTATTTAAAGGGATTAACAAGTAGATGTCGTGGTAGTATGTTAATTCAAATGGAAGTTGGCACGGTACTTGCAGACAATTTAGAACTGTCGAATGAACTCAAGCGAGATCATCCAAACTTTACTGCCTTTATTTTAGTCCTTAATGCAGCAGAGATTACTATCCTCTTATAACTTTCCGATAGTGTCTCAATAATCTATCGATTAAAAATTGGCTTTTTTGCAACTATATATGTGTAAATGTGGAGGCAAAAGCTTTGTTGATATATCCTGGTCGGCTGTTCGTTGTTAGCCTGCTGTTCGCTTTCAGATAATACTTGGCCGAAATGAGTTTGATTTCAACCAAAAAATAGTGTGTTTTACAATATGCAGGTGATTCTACTTTTTGCTTTTCTTAAAATTATTTGGATCTTGTCGTTTTAAAGAAATTCTGGAATGCCGTAGACGTAGCGTTTAGTTCGAGGTAACGGTATTAATGTTTGTACTTTTATCCGTTTAAAGCCGTTTACATATTGCTACTATAGTTATTGTTGCTTTGAAATTCCAGAATAAGCTTCGTGTGAGTCCCGCAAACTCAAGTTAAATTTTCAAGAATCGGTCAATAAACGTGCTATCAAAGTCCTGAAAAATTGATTTCTTTGGGAACAAATAACCACAAACGAGTGAAAAACACTGAAAAGCACTGAACCGGTCAAAATGGTTCGTGACCTGTGTAATACGGTCTCATATTTGCACTCTGAAATGCCATGTCGTATAACAAGATGGCGTGATACTGGTGATACTAATTAACTGTGCACAGGTATCCCGAGCCATCAGGCGCTAGCCAATAAGACTGGCGTGTTATATCTACCTTATTCCCTTTGTTAATACTAACCGCGCAAAGGTAGCCCGAGCCTGGGGCCTGCTCACATCCCAACAACAGGCTAATTAACGTTATCATGTAGTCCTTCACGAATGTCTGGAAAACAAAGGAAGAGAAGGCAAGCTAGCCTCCAACGCAGCGTCTTATTTCCTTCGCCGCGGGTTCCCTCCGCGGCGAAGGAAGCAAGGCGGCTGCATTGGAGGCTAAAGGCAAGCATTATTGCAACAAAATTACATACAATGTTATGTGTATGTTTATGAACTGATTGCAAGAGCATATCAACCTCTTTCAATTTTCACAAATACAAACATGAACTCACCCCATTTGAGCTCTTGGATTTTCAAAGAAACATTCATTTCTTATAAATGTTTCCTCTATTGCCAAACGTGTTATGTTTACTTCTTATGTTTTTTTTTTGTTTTTAGGTAGTACATGCAAGTTTTTTGGAAGTTGATAGATACATACCTACTAGTTAGTGTTTAGGGCCCCATCAAAGTCAACTATACACTGGAACACAAGATTCTTTAAAAAAATTTCATTTTGCTTTGACGAACGTCTTAAAATCAAAGTTAATAATAATAATAATAACAATAATATTCATTACTATTATTACAAATAGTATTTAAAATATTATGTTTAGGTAATAAAGTCATCACCTAAAGTTCAAAGGTTTTTCCGTTTGATATTTATATCAAAACAAATCTCTTAAATTGTCAGAGGTCACAAGTGGGGAAATCCAAACCTGGTATATCAAGGTGTCAATCATACTCATGCTGAACACTGATCCTGAGGCGAAGGGCTCGCGAAACATGTAGTTAAGGTGATCTTTCTTGTTCTTCTCTTTGATTCTTCGTTGCTGTGGAGACCAAAATATAAGTAGAGCAACGAAATTAATTGATGTGATTATAGCTCTACAAACTGTCCAGGGAGGTGTAAGGAAACAAAGGAAATTCTTTTTTAACGTTATGGAGAAAGTATAATAAAATAAAGTAGAAGTTATGGTGGTAAACATCAACAGGTAATTTTTGACTTCTTTTGTAAGGTACAAAAAATTAAGTTAAACATTTAATCTAAGCATAAAACAACCCATTTTCAATTACTCGATTAATCAATCATCTACTCACCCATTCATTCATTCATTCAACCACCCTTTCATTCATTTGATCAACTATTCATTCGATTGATTCCCCATTCATTCATTCAATCACCTACGTATTCATTCAATCACCTACGTATTCATTCATTCATTCATTCATTCATTCATTCATTCATTCATTCATTCACTCATTCAGTTATTTAGCCATTTATCCGTGTTTTTGTTTTTGTTCATTCAATCATTCAATCATTCATTCATCCATTCATTCATTCAATCAATCAGTCAGTCAGTCCGTCACGCTGTTTCTTTTTTCCCAAATAATATTACGGTGCAGTTTACAGTTCTAAATATTATTCCATGTTATTGGTTACAGTTTCATTATTTGGGAGATTCAAGGAGATCCATGCATTACTGTTTGAATGACTCAATTAGTCAGTTGTATCTCTTGGCGCAGGCTAGTGATAATATTATACTGGTAGTAATCGCATCATCATTCTAGATCCATTTTAATACACATAATCAAACTTACAGCTATTACGCACACTCCATTCAACATACAATATGTGGAAGTAATCTTAGAAATGCATTGAAGAAGCCGACTAACATCTTTGTAGGTCTTTTTGATCGATCGAGATAGGTAAGTTTTTCCGCCGAGCTTTCTCCTCCTACTCCCAAGCTTCCAAGAAAAACAAAAACAGACTCAAAAGAGTTATTTTCTAAACAATTAGTACTGAGGAGGTACATTCTTTAATTTAAAAAGGTGAATGGAATACATCTTTGGATCGTAGCATACATGTATAATCAAAAGATGAAATTCTGTTGTTCAATCTAAACTACTATAAGTGAAGCTATGTCAAAGAAAAGGTTTTGGTAAAAGCCTTAAGTTAACTTGGGATTAAAATATTGAATTTTACTTTTGATGCCACATGGCTATATTCAAGAGTTGCATATCTCCTGATGTTCTGGAATATTTTAAACTTCAGCAAAGTCAAAACGTCCGGACTTATTCACATTAAAGTTATTATGTCAACGATGCTCAGCTTGTGGGGAATCTAATCTAATCTTAACGTTCTTTTTCAAATTTTTCTTCCTTAAAACTAATGTTAATGATAGTATTAAAGTTAATAAGACTTGCAAAGCATTCCAATACTCTCTTTGAGACGTGTAACCTACCTTAATGCTCTCTCTGAGACTGGCCATTGAGTCAACGGAGTAGTCCAGGACAGGATCAGCGTTAAACTTCATGAACCTCATATTGGTGGCGTGCTGTAGCTCCACAATAATGCTGGCGTTAGGAAAGAGTCTACAAGGAGTTAACAAAACAAAAAAACGTGTGAAACTGACATTCGTACTCAACCTAAATCCAAATTTAAGTATATTCTACAGAAACAGCTATTGCAAGTGTTGGTTGAGGAAGATGCTTATGTTGACACAACTTCTCTAATCAAAGTATTCTGTAGATATTAAATTATTGCTGCTTCTTAATCTATTTT
>JAOBYE010256431.1:0-10067 GCA_025403585.1 Parazoanthus swiftii | reverse complement strand
TGATCCAACATTAGCCAACAAGACTCAACTCAACATGATCCAACATTAGCCAACAAGACCCAACCCAACGTGATCCACTATAAGCCAACAAGACTCAAATCAACGTGATCCAACATTAGCCAACATGACTCAACTCAACGTGATCCAACATTAGCCAACATGACTCAACTCAACGTGATCCATAATTAGCCAACATGACTCAAATCAACGTGATCCAACATTAGCCAACAAGACTCAACTCAACATGATCCAACATTAGCCAACAAGACCCAACCCAACGTGATCCAACATTAGCCAACAAGACTCAAATCAATGTGATCCAACATTAGCCTACATGACTCAACCCAACGTGATCCAACATTAGCCAACATGACTCAACCCAACGTGATCCAACATTAGCCAACTTGACTCAACCCAACGTGATCCAACATTAGCCAACAAGACCCAACCCAACGTGATCCACTATAAGCCAACAAGACTCAACCCAACGTGATCCAACATTAGCCAACAAGACTTAACCCAGCGTGATCCAACATTAGCCAACAAGACTCAACCCAACGTGATCCAACATTAGCCAACAAGACTCAAATCAACGTGATCCAACATTAGCAAACAAGACTCAAATCACCGTGATCCAACATTAGCCAAATTGACTCAACCCAACGCGATCCAACATCAGCCAACATAATACTAAACATCACTCAACATCATCCAACACGACCCAAGATGACGCAACATAGTAAACATCACTCAAAATCATCCAACATGACCCAACATGACGCAACATGGTAAACATCACTTAACATCACTCAACATCATCCAACATGACCCAAGATGACTCATAATAGTAAACATCACTGAGCATCATCCAACATGACCCAACATGACGCAACATAGTAAAAATCACTGAACATCATCCAACATGATCCAAGATGACGCAACATAGTAAACATCACTCAACATCATCCAACATGACCCAAGATGACGCAACATAGTAAACATCACTGAACATCATCCAACATGACCCAACATGACGCAACATAAGAAAACATCACTGAACATCATCCAACATGATCCAAGATGACGCAACATAGTAAACATCACTGAACATCATCCAACATGATCCAAGATGACGCAACATAGTAAACATCACTCAACATCATCCAACACGACCCAAGATGACGCAACATAGTAAACATCACTCAACATCATCCAACATGACCCAACATGACGCAACATAGTAAACATCACTCAACATCACTCAACATGATCCAAGATGACGCAACATAGTAAACATCATTCAACATCATCCAACATGATCCAAGATGACGCAACGTAGTAAACATCACTCAACATCATCCAACACGACCCAAGATGACGCAACATAGTAAACATCACTCAACATCATCCAACATGACCCAACATGACGCAACATAGTAAACATCACTCAACATCATCCAACATGACCCAACATGACGCAACGTAGTAAACATCACTCAACATCGCTCAACATGATCCAAGATGACGCAACATAGTAAACATCATTCAACATCATCCAACATCATCCAAGATAACGCAACATAGTAAACATCACTCAACATCATCCAACATGACCCAAGATGACGCAACATAGTAAACATCACTGAACATCATCCAACATGACCCAACATGACGCAACATAGTAAACATCACTTAACATCATCCAACATGACTCAAGATGACAAAACATAGTAAACATCACTCAACATCATCCAACATGATCCAAGATGACGCAACATAATAAACATCACTCAACATCATCCAACATGACCCAACATGACGCAACGTAGTAAACATCACTCAACATCATCTAACATGACGCAAGATGACGCAACATAGTAAAAATCACTCAACATCATCCAACATGACCCAAGATGACTCATAATAGTAAACATCACTGAACATCATCCAACATGACCCAACATGACGCAACATAGTAAACATCACTCAACATCATCCAACATGACTCAACATGACACAACATAGTAAACATCACTCAACATCATCCAACATGACTCAACATGATACAACCTAGTAAACATCACTCAACCTAATCCAACATGACCCAACATGACGCAACATAGTAAACATCACTCAACATCACTCAACATCATCCAACATGACACAACACAGTAAACATCACTCAACATCATCCAACATGATGCAACACAGTAAACATCACTCAACATCATCCAACATGACGCAAGATGACGCAACATAGTAAACATCACTGAACATCATCCAACATGACCCAAGATGACGCAACATAGTAAACATCACTCAACATCATCCAACATGACGCAACATGACGCAACATAGTAAACATCACTCAACATCATCCAACATGACGCAATATGACGCAACATAGTAAACATCACTCAACATCATCCGACTTGAACCAACTTGACGCAACATAGTAAACTTCACTGAACATCATCCAACATGACCCAACATGACGCAACATAGTAAACATCACTGAGCATCATCCAACATGACGCAACATGACGCAACATAGTAAACATCACTCAACATCATCCAACATGACGCAACATAGTAAACATCACTCAACATCATCCGACATGAACCAACTTGACGCAACATAGTAAAGCCAGTATAGTTGGATAGAGTGTAAAGGCTTGCGAGCCTTTATAAACTATCCAACATGGACGGCTAATGTCACTGAAAAGATGAAAAAAACCTAACTTGATCTACAATTAACCAACAATATTTTCACACTAACAAGTTTAGCTTATCCTACATTTACAATGTTTTATAAACGTGTCGGATCAGTTTCGGCGGGGCCTTATAAGACAATTTGACAAATGGGTTTTCATTAAATTTTTTTAATGTTTTCACTGTTGATTTTTTTTCACAGAAAACAATGGATTTTTTAATTTCATTAATTTTTGGCATCGTAATCGTGGTGTTTGTGGCCACGGTTGCTGCCTCGGGAATCTATTATCTCTACCGCACGCGCAAGGGCGCTACGCCTGAATTACGGGGATCGCCAAAGAAAAGGAAGGGAATTTTGGGCCCTAAGAAGACGGCAGACGACTGGGTGTACCTGCAGGATGAACAGCAGCCGGGGCTTGTAGACCTTGCGAGTGTGCCGGTGCAGCCACAGACCCGCCGGCCAGTCACCTCCCCGGATCAGGTCTATCCTCCCGTTCGAGAGCAGGATGACTTTCTCCTGGAGAGTTTGGACATGGATACTCCGCGTTCAGCCATACCTCCGGTCTGTTATCATTCAAATGATTTTTATTTATTTGTTAATTTGCACTGAATAATTGAGTTACTAACTGATTGATTGAATGTTAGATTAGTTGTTTGATTGACTAATTGTTTGACGAGTATTTGATTGACGGATTGATTATTAATTTGTTTGACTGTATAATTGTTTGATTGATTGATTGATTGGTTGATCGACTCATTAAATGAAAGGTTGATTGATTGATTGATTGATTGGTTGATCGTCTCATTGATTGAATGGTTGATTGATTGATTGATTGACTGATTGATTGTTTGATTGCTTTTTCGTTGACTGATATGAATTTTATCAATTTTTTTTCTCATCTGTTTACCCAGAACTTATAAAATCTTTTTTTTGTCTTTGGTTTTGTGGTAATCTATTCAATGACTTGCACCTTGCTGCTGTCCACTTGTTCAATCTTGATTCACTTTCTTCCATTCATTTTCTAATCAACTCCTTCGTATTTTCGTTTTTTCATTCGTTCGACCGTCCTCCTTGTTTCATCCATCAATCGACAAGTCACAAAATTTACTTGTCTCATTTATTCCTTTTTTGTTATTCAATGGTTCGCTCATTTTCTTTTAGACTGAGTTTTTACTATCAAGGCCTACTTATATTTCAGGATCAAGAAATTGAAAGGCGTGGTACTTTGGATTTCTCCCTTCATTATTATCAGTTAAGGTGATGATAAATTTAACTGTTTGTGTGTTTTGCAAGACATTTTTTCTTTATGTGGTTTGTTGTGTTTGAAAATGTTAGTCTTTAGAGGTTTAACGATTTGAAGATTTTTTGCCAACTTTCTATAAGAATTTTATAAAAAATCTAGAATACGTTCGTTTGAGACTTTACTAATTCATAATATGCTATTTCTATGTTTCCTCTTAGCTCCACATTGACTATAACGATAGTCAGTCTGTCAGACCTGCCCCTGCGTCCTAACGGGGAACCCCCCGACACATTTGTAGAACTGGAGCTCAGATATGCGCACGAAGGCAAAGTGAAGACGGAAATCTACACTAAAACCTGCAACCCGCATTTGTATGAGAGCTTCAAGTTTGATGTACCTCTTCGGGATCTGGGTTCACAGACGCTGTGGTTCCGGATAATTGACATGTATGAGCCACCCGTGTTGATTGGTGAAATTACGGTGCCTTTGGTCAGCGTGGCGATGAAAAGGCTGCTTTCGGATACTGAGCTGACAATCATCCGGGATATCATCAGACTCAGACCCAGGCGCGCGCAAGCTGAGCGGCCAGTCGAGCGACCAGCAAGTGTTGATGCCCAGTCTACGACCAGTGCAAGTGAGCCCGAGGATGCATTCGATGGACTGGGTCTAACGGAGGGATCTAGTAAGGACGGGGAAGAAGACGACCATGAAGAGTCACTCGTAAGTTCTTTGGCTCTGATTTAAAAGACTTAGAACTTTTATGTGGCAATTACTCGAGTCCAGACCAACTAATACAACTCAGAAATGGTGATAATTTTCTTTGATCCTTTTAAGGATCAAAAGCTTGATTCACACTAACCTCAGAAGCGGAGACGGAAGAAGCCTTCCGTTCTAGTGAGAACCTAGCCTCGTCCCTAGTCATCCTCCTTTTGCCTGGTCGCTAAGCTTCTCATTCTAAGTGGCGGACGCCGAAGCTTTTCCGTCGGTAGCGAGCGAAGCGCCCAGTCCGACCGCGCCGTCCGTGAAGCCAACGAGTTTGACTGGGATGAGGCTAGTGAGAACCGCGAAAACGAAGATAGAATTCAACCATCAGGAATTCTTCTGCTTCTCTCGTGCTTTCGACACTTGTGTCAGAGTGTGAATTAGAATGACGTATGATCCAACAACATAGATTTTTTCCGGTCCCTCAGCAAAGAATTATGATAGGAACTGATGGACATTAGTACTTTAAGGCCCTGTTACGCTGCTCAACTTTCTCAGTAACTTATCTCGCAATGCTTGAAAATGTAGCTTTACAAGTTGCCGAGGTTGGGTGTTACATTACAATTCTATCTCAGCAACTTGTAATGTTTTTGGCCGGGTTAGGTAATCAACAACAAATCGTTTATTTCCAAAATTATTAACACATATACAAATTAGCTGTTACAAGAGTATGACAAAATTATAGTGGTTGGAACCCTGAAATGACTATAGAGGAGCTAATCTAGTCAGGTGCCCATTCCATTTTAAGTAAAAAAATTTCAAATCTATGTATCAGGAAGGAGGATCAAAGTTTTAGAAAAGGAAAAATTCATAAATAAACAATTTGATAAATAAATAAATAAATAAATAAATAAATAACTTAATTAAGTAATTAGTTAATTAATTAGTTAGTTAACAAACAAACCCGACTTTAAAGCGAATTCAATTATTAAAAGTAATGTATTCATAAAGAAGACGTTCTTTGAGTTCTCGTTTGAAGCTTGTACCAAGCTCCTCGGAACGAAAACGAACTGGGCTTAATTTAATAGAACATAATAGGTAACTAAAACTAGAACTAGATAAAATTTAGGTGCTATCGTAATCTAATCATTCGCTAATAAAGAAAAGAAACTAAAGCGAAGTCAGTGTGGGAGACGGTGGGTAGTGGTTCAGTGCCTGGCGACTTTCCCAAACGAAGTTTCGCAACGATGATGCTGCTAGTAATCTTAAAAAGAGATCAAGGACGGTGTAGCATAGTTTGAATTTTGTATTGAGACAGAGCTGAAACAAGAAAGGCGAGTGGATGGGCTGGGAGAGGGGAGTGGCGTTTGTGTAAACACAGGAGAAAGACCAGAGCATTTATGAAGAATGTCATTCTCCCCTAAATAGGTCTACAAAAGTTTTCAGTAATCGTTTTTCCATCAAGTTTGCAAATCGTACAAGACATTTGGTGTGATAGCGGTGTATGTTAAATGTTAGCAAATTCAAGGAGGAAGTATTTAATAGAACGGTAGCGGTAGTTTTCTAAGTACAATTCAGGTAATTTATCTGCTTATCCTGAGCTTCCTTTGCCATAGTTCCATGAAAACGTTTTAGTAGTTCAGGTCAAAGGCTTAAAGAACACGGGGTTCGGCGTTTGCCGTTCAAATTCCCTTTCAGCAACGTCCATGCAGAAACACACCGGCTCAATTTTGTTAACCAATGAGACAATACTAAATATATAATGTTGGAAAATTGGACATTCTCAGATAATTGTATGGCCTGCGTTCTGTTCTTTGATCAGTTTTGAAAAGGAGTGCAAAATCCGCATGTTTCAGCAAAATGATATGGAAACATGTCACAAATTAAAAAGAAACGGAGATGAATCAAATCACCCCACCACCCCCCTGCTTTGCTTGAAGATTTGTCTTCTGAAATCTCAAAACGTAATATAAAACTTTAGCGGTATTTCTCTATTGACCAAATTATTACTAGACTTGAGACTTTGTATTCTTCTTTCCCCCGATCTAGCCTGAAGTGCAGGACGCGGCTGTGTTTGAGGAACCTGGGGAGGAGCTTCAGAGAGCGTTAGTGTACACACCGGAAGTAGAGCCCGACCACGGGGGGCCCATGTTGCTAATCTCCTTCAGCTACTGGAAGCCGTCTGAAAAGTTGACGGTTATCGTGATGAAGTCGAAGAATCTGCAAAACATTGAAAAGAACAGGATGCCGGGTGAGTAAACTTCTCCGAGATAAATGTGGTTAGCTCCAGTATGCCGATATGTCGGAATATTGACTGCGAATGCGTGCAAAGATACACCTTATTACCAAAACCAATTTTTGTAGCAAAAGTACCGATCGAGTGTGTAACATTTTCGGACGAAGGTAATACGCGATTGAAGAAGGGCAAAATGAGCAAACCTGGCGTGGTAAAACCCTTTTTTTTTGTATGTTTTTCTTGCTTTTTGCAAGATTGTTGGCTTGGGTGGCGCTTTTCCGACGTGTCCTCTACTAAAGTACTATAAGATACATAAAAGAAACGGAAACTGAACAACCCTACCCCATGTGATGTGGGGCCAAGTTGGATGGACTTGCGGAGAAGTTGATGCATGGCTCACGGGACAACTACTCGGATCGATGCTGGAGCGTTCTAGTCTACGGAACTTCAGTTCAGCTTCCATTTTTTCTACTTGGGTGCGAATTCCTCAACATCTTTTGAGTTCTACAGGATTATTTGCTTCCTATCGTTTGAAAAGAAACGCAAAGACTCGGTGATTACGTCGAATACACCATTTTTCAAACGCAAATTTTTGATAGATCAATTCCCTTGTGGGGGCTGAAAGACATTACTCGGTCGAATTCAACATAAATATCACTTTCAGCCCCCACGAGGGAATGGATCTAGCAAAAATTTGCATTAGAAAACTAGTGTATTGTTTCCTTCTCTTTTCCAGCAAAACTCTTTCTTTCACAAAAGCATAAATTACAGCAGACGAATTACATATCAAACGTCGTATGCAAAGAGTTCTAGTTTTCTTTGAACACTGACAAGCACCTTACTGTGAGCAATTTTGAACATTGCGTGACATTATTTAGCCCACATGATTATCCAAGAGTGAATACACATGTCCCTGCAAAACCGCGAACACGCCTTTGTGCGCTATATTACGCGGCGATTTGAATCTGTAACGTAGTTACATTTTGCTCTTTAGTTTGGGACACATTGTGCAACAGAACTTGGAATTTTGCCAAAAGGGTTGTCGATTGCCTGGATTCTCGCCACTCAAACGAAGGGCACCTATAAACCTGAAATAAGAACAGTTTCAACAATAGAGACCTGAAATTACTGGAATTACTGGTCGCGCATTAACAGTTTTGCGATATCAAATACTCTTAACAGTCTGTTTGCTTTATCGCCAATCTTGCTGGCTGTCTTAGGTTTCCCTTCTCATTTAGTAATTTCTTTTTGAAAACGTTGAGACAAGTTCTTCGGAAGGAAAATGATTTTTTTAAGGTACATTTCTGTGCGGCTGTGGTATCGTATCATGGGCAAACACTCACGCCGGTATTCTTACTCAATTACTGAAAACCTCCCATAATTGTTATATTCGTCTAGACTGGTATATCATAAATCCTGCTAAATAATAATATGAATCTCTTTAAACGTAGGAAGTTGGTCAGATCATTCCAGCTGAAAAAAGCGTCTTCCACTTTTTACTTTATTTTAAATTCACGCGATTACGCCAACAATTGAGTGCGTGTTAGTTGGAATTCGATTTTACGTGTTCTGAATGGCAACCAACAAATAGTTTAAATTGCCAATTAGTTAAGTCCCCCGCAGACTGCTATTTCCCTTCGCAGCAAGACATCTCTCCCTCGAGCTCGGAAATTAGGCATCTGCGGGGAGGTTACAATTAATTATGAAAGCCGCGTTTTTATTGAAAAATAAGTGGGTTTAGTAGCTTAATTTACAATAAATTTGGACAGTTTGACAATTATCAAATAATCTCACAGCTTGGAATGTTTGGGGTTTTTGTTTTACAGTTTTAATAGTTCAAATCAGTTTAATAAATCTTTGAAAATTTATCTATTATGTATAGTATTGTGCGTGTTGCTCACAGATTCGTTTTTAGTAGTTTCGTTATCACATCTGTATTCTTTGAAAGGAAAATAAAACTAGAACTTTCGCTGAAACTCTGTTTATCTGATGAAAATTCGTACTGAATATTTCTTTTGCGATTGCTATCGTTTCTTTCTTTTGAAACCTAA
Source organism: Parazoanthus swiftii (assembly GCA_025403585.1). Lineage (NCBI taxonomy): Eukaryota > Metazoa > Cnidaria > Anthozoa > Zoantharia > Parazoanthidae > Parazoanthus > Parazoanthus swiftii. The sequence goes on along the minus strand of JAOBYE010256431.1, from coordinate 1,122 downwards.
ACCCAAGTTTTATCTTCTAAAGACGTCACAGGATTAAGCGCCCAACCACCCAAGTCTTTACGCAGTGCTGCGGTCATCCGTAAAGAAAAAACCAAAATCGATAAGCAATGAAATTGTGGATTCCCAAAAATAAAACTTTTAGAAAAAGTCTTGTTTTTCATATTTCATTCTGAAAGTCCGACTCTTTGAGACTTCTTAGATTTATGGTACCGTATTTTGTTTGTTTATCATGGTCTAATACGAAAGTGTTAAGTATTTTAGTATGACTGAACACAGTTATGAGTTGTTTGATTGTGCCTGCATTATTTGTATCAAAACTGAACAGAAAAACAAACAGAAAAGCTCACATTTTTGTTTTCTTACACTGATACATACGTACACACACTCACATACATACATACATTCATGCATACATACATACATACGTACATACATGCATACATGCATACATGCATGCATGCATACATGCATGCATACATACATACATACATACATGCATACATACATACATACATACATACATACATACAATTCATACATGCATACATACATACATACATACATGCATACATGCACGCGTACATACATACATACATACATACATACATACACACACACACACATACATACACACATACATACATACATACATACATACATACATACATACATACAATTCATACATACATACATACATACATGCATACATGCATACATACATACATACATACACACATACATACATACATACATAAGTACAAGTACAAGTACAAATGATCTTTATTGGCATTTTACATTACATTGTACACTGCCAAAGCTATTACAACTTTAACCAAATCAGTCATTTAAAACTGTTATAATTCAAAACAAAAATCTCTTGAAATTTGAGATTAACTTACATAACTATTATTAACTAAGTGGTAACTATGCTTTACGTAATAAATTGCAGTTTATTATATATTTTGAAGTGCATTGAATTGAATTTTTATTACCTGTTGTAAAAATTGTATGACATAAAGCTATGTCATTATCAAAGTATTGATTTAGTATTTGAAATTGTTTAGATAAGAATGATCGACGAAGTATTTCATATTTTGAGCAATGAAACAGAAAATGAATTTC
>JAOBYE010256320.1:0-10720 GCA_025403585.1 Parazoanthus swiftii | reverse complement strand
ATACTAACTGTTAATTACATCCTTTCAATTATCCTGGAAGTTGATGTTTCCTTCTGATCCAAGATGGATAAACAAAGATACTTGTAACATGAAATTAAATTCCCGGCATTGAGTCTATTTTACTTTGTTTATTTTTGTTAAAGATCCAAAAACTAATTTAATTTGTGGTTAGTTCATTTGATGTTCGTTGTTGTAAACACCACTGATTCCAAGATAGTTCGGCTGAAAACATATAATACTTGAGTACTTACCCGGATTAGGCATTGCTTAAAGTAGTCACAAACATTAACTATTAAATATTAAAGAGTGCTTTTTGTGCGGCTTTTGAATTTTTGAAGTGCTCTAGCTGGAATGAAATTTGATTTATTTGTTTAAAGCTCACATGTTAAAAATATGTTCCAAAAGCCAGTTGATACCATATGTTGTTTACCACAACTGCCAGGCTGAAAATATTGTTAGCTTGTTGAACCATGTTTTGAAATAAATGATAATTTAATATTGAAATGTCAGAAAATAATGTGCACTGAGGAAAAACGGGCTTTGTGAAGATAGGTTACATCATCAGAAGGCACTCGAAGTTCTAGCAAGCACCATTAGATGCCACTTAGGAACTAATTTACTACAACTCTTTTGTTTTGTGGTTAATATTGAAGCTGTTGCCATGCTTTTACCAAAACAGAGCTGGTTAATTGGTCATCTGTTATTGTAAATGTTGGTTAATATATCAGTTTTGTCCTAAATCTAGTAATTTTCTTTAATTGAAGTAAAATAAAGGTTCTTGATATAGTTCTCAAACTTCTCGTTATTGACAGTTTATGTGAAACATATTGGATAGTTAAAACTATGCCAATGATAAATCAAAAATGGGCTGTTCAACATAGATTCAGTACTAAGTTATATTTTCTTTTCGAACAACAGCTTTTATAGTTAGGATACTAAAAGCCAGACTAATATAATTGGTTGCATGAATTCTTTTCAAAATCTGAAAGGTCAGTCAGTCGAAAAAAATGGTTTTAAAAATATCCTATGTTTTTTCTTTGGTTGTTATATTCTAACACATTCTCATGGAAATAATATTTAAGTCAAAAGATCTTAGTTGTTAAGTACAAGGAATCAGAAAAACTTTATATAAGTCGCAAAATAATTCAACTTTAATTTATTTAACAACTGTTTTCAGTTCCTTTTGCCACTTTTTTGAGGAACTTTGATGGTTCAGATTTTTTTGAGAAAAAAATCTACTTTTATTTTTTCTGCTTTTCATTAAAACTGGGTCAGTAAGATCTGTGAAGTTTACCGAAATTGGGATTGAAATCTTCTGAAATTTAAATTGGTCTGGCTTAACTGGGAATAAGTAATAAATTTTATTTATCTTGCTGTTTGCAGAAATGATTGTTCTAAATTTCTTTAGATTTGAACAAAACATCTTATTGCTTGATTTGCTATACTGAAAACAAGATTTATTGAATCAAACAACTGCAGAACCAACTGTTGAATAAATGCACTTTGAAGGTTTACAATGACTGATATATACAATTGGAAAATGGTACCTTTTTATATAGTTTAACCCTGTAAGGAAAGTCCTTTTATGAAAATATTTAGAAGGATCAATAATATCTTCAAAAGGTGATTCTTTTTCATTTTAGGAAGAAATAAGCAGTAAAGTCCCATTTGTATTACTTGATAAAGTTTTCTCTTTGTTTTTTTTTTGGTTCAGAAAAACCTGGTGTGGCTTATTTCAAGAATATTGCCTTACTTGACTTTTATTCTTTCCAAATTTGGTCAAGTAACTGGCCAGCTATCAAACTGCATGTCCATAGTGATTTCTGTTTTGCCAGAAAATTTTGTTTTGCAAGCAAATTGACCAGCTTGTCAAAATACTCCAATTTCTCGGATATTCAAAACATGTGCTTTTGATTGCAAATTTCACCAATTTGCTATTTTGGGAAATTTAGGAAGCTCTTGAAGCCAAAAACGACCAATTCCCTCGACGAGGTTTTAAATGGTAGACACAAAACAAATTACACTTGTTTTTCACTCTTTTGCTTTTGCAAGTTTTCTCCCTTTTGCTATAAAGCGACAGGCGTTCGGGTGAACATATTTAACGCAGTTTCATCTTATTCAAGCATTCCATTGTAATTTCAAATTATTTTCTTTGGATTAGGGTTTATGGGGGGTAGCTTTATCTAAAAGAATAAAGTCTTAATTGTGGATGCAACAAGGGTGAACGAAAATGAAATTTTGTTTGTACTTTTTCAATATATTTTAAGTCGCATACAAAATGGACAAAGACCTGAATAAATCAAGAAATGAATAATACGATCTCGTAAAATCTGAATCTCCCCAAAGGGAAAACCCCCGACCTGTAAAACCGCAAGGTTGAACATTACACGAAATGAAACAAAGACCCATTTACCTTACGCCGCACAAACAAAGTTTTTTGTTCTATAAAAACTCCTTTTCATTAATAAAGACAGCTGTGTAATCTATTAATCCTAAAAACTCGTTAAAAATGCCCAAACTGCAATATAGCTCTTCTTACTGCCTTTCGCAAGAATAAACATTTTTTACATCACATCGCGCTAGCCAAACACATGGTAGTCAGCTGAAAATTTGCATGCCAAATACTAAATTATTCAACAAACCTCGGAAAAATAAACATTGTGCAAGTTTTCTTCAAATAAAAAGCGTTCGTTCGATCGAATGTTCTGAAAATTCATGGAAATAACAAAATCTCTAACGCTTAAGTTCGTCTTGCCAAAGAAAGGATGAACCAAATATGTTTTAAATAGATTTTTAGGTTACAGTATTGTACACAGCCTACAAAGATAACAAACGTGCGCCACGCACTGAAATCCAAATCAACACTCGGACTAAACATTTCAGTTTCATTATGCTGTACACGTTTTGTTTTATTTGCTGCAAAAAGCAGACTGTACAGGCTATAAAATTCTATACAGTTAAAATACAGCATTTTACTTTCAAAACTTCCCAAACGCAAAACAGCGACGGGAAGACTTTGTACAAACAAGCGAACGAGTGAATTATTTTTACAGTTTCGAAAGTGAATTTACATAAACTTTATTACAAACCCTCTTTTATAGCTATATTTTCGATTTTGTCCCTATACACTAAACTAGCACTGAGCACAAGCTGTGGCCGCATACTGATAATTCTGATGGTGGTGATGAAAATTAGAATTTGTAACAATTTTCCTTTTCCTAGAAGATTCTTCGCTTGTGGACTCCTTTGGCTCCTTCGAATTCGATGGCGACTTGGTCGAAAGCGAACTACTCTCATCGTTCAGCTTGCAGATGGATCCATTCTCGCCGATTCTGTACGAGACGTCGCTTGGATCTACCCATAAAGTGAACTCTTCGGGAAGCTTCAAATCGCCATATTTCGCAACTCCACTGGCTTGAGCAGCTTCGGCGATGAGAGGATCGCAATTATGGTTGATTCGTATACAGCGATATCCGCTTCCCAACAAAGGGTTCTGAGGATGCCAGTGTTCCTTGTACCGCGCACACAAAAGCTCTTCCAACTTCGTTCTGAAAAGGTCGAGCTGTTGGTCCGTTAGCTTTCGATTCTGCCTCATTAAAGTGGAGAGGAATCCACAGGCAAGTCGAACTTCGGTAAGCATTGCACGGCTGGGAAACTTGAGATTACAAAAGGATAATTCCAGTTCTACGAATACAAAGTTCCTTTGAAGGTTTTTAGTTCGTTCGTAAAAGTTGTGCAATGATTGTCGCTTCCTTTTATTGTTGTATATTCCCGCCAATGCTACTTACAATTTCTTGTCCTGATGGTCAAATCCTTCGCTTGGCACTCTCCAACAGCGAGAAACTTTTCTCCAACACAACTTATACTTTCAGCAATAGCGGAAATAGACTTTCTTCAAGAGCGTCGAATAATCTTCTTTTGTTGTTACCATAACAGGCTAGTGACGTCACCATGTCTTTCGTCTGTCCGCCAATCAGCTGCGCGTGCTTGTCAGACCATTTGGGGTTGCTAGGTGACGGGGCAGAATGGGGCCTGTAGGCGGAGCGTTGCTTGGCCATTCGCTCATATTCTTTTCAATTCCCTTTGTTTACACGCTAAAGAAGCGCCGTGTTGCTATTCTTACGAAAAGAACGCGCTCAAATAACTAGCCAGCTACTGTTTTTACGTTTTTATCGGCTGTAAACCTGACGGATTTTCATTTACAAAGTTCTTTTTCGAGAAATCTTCGGGAACGTGACCCCTTTGCGTGGGAAACAGACAAAAGCCATTGTCAATCATGCGTGACGTTGAGATGGGAAGCCTGATTAATTCACGCGTCATAATGATGCGCGCCCGCGACCGCTTTTGTGAGCACAAAAGTTTTTTTAGAATTACTCGCATTTCTTCTAACTCAAAAGCATAGTTTCAAATGTTGTTTCTTGCCTTCTTAACTGTAATTTATGTGTGAAAACAGCTGATGAATGGTGAAAGTTATCGCTTTGAAAAGGTGACCTCTGTGGTTTTTCTGATACGATATGGCCTCATCCAAATAATTTATGAGATGGTTTTTAAAAGAGGACAATATGGGTTTGTAGTTCATGGAGCAGAGTCACGTTTTCCCGTTTTAAGAAGCGAACGAACTGATAAGAGCTTAAAAGTATTTGCGGTTTTGCAATATGTTTTAAAACTGATCTGGATGTGTAACAACTTTGCTTCCAAAAGAGAATACTGATATAATGATACGGGTTGCATGTTTTATGTTATGACTTTAATTGGTTTCTGTTTAGACTTTAGTTTACTAACTGATTATCCAGCTTCTACTTTCAATCGTTAGGTTTGTTAGGTAATATAATTAGTTGAAGTTTATCAGTCTCTAGCTTTTAGTATCTCCGGGTTTGTTAGCTTGCATTCGGGTCACATCCGCTAAATATCAATTTTCATCCTCATTCGTGCAGAGAACAAAAAAAATAAAGGAGGGAAACGATAGCCTCCAATGCAGCCGCCTTATTTCCTTTGGTAAACGGACAAGGCCAAACTAAAGCGGTATTTTTAGATTTTCATTGTTGTGATCTGAAAAGATCATGTAATGAGATCTTCGTCTGATCTCTTCGCTGCAACACAGATACCTTTCTTATTCTATTTTCTATAAAATACATTTAAGTATATAGATTTGAGTATTTTTAAAATATTTTCCTCAAAAACGGAACCTCGACACATGTGACATGGTGCACGGATATTGTTAGTTTACCATTCCTAATTGCACAGACAGCTAATGACGTTTTGGTAAAAGTGTCTGAACAAGTTCATAGTCGTTAAGAAATGGAAAGGTAAAGCCTAACTAACAGTGAGCTACCGAAAATATTTGTTAAAACGAACTCATAGAAAATATCACCCGCACCTCCCATTTTTTTAAACTGAAAGTTCAAGTCTGAAGAAAGACGCTCGTAGCACCTATGGCTCATGTTGCCCGCGGGGTTGACTGTTGTTTGATGTTTTCATTCTGTGAGTTTCTATTGTTTTCATAATTCTGATCAGTCAATGACAACCTCTCTTTTTGTCAGGAACCTTCTCATTTACCAGTGCAATGGCCACTGCTGCTCGTGTGTTTGATAAATGATTTCGGTACTCGTGCTTAAAAAGGAAAAAGACGAATAGTTACTTCAAATTGAAAGAGAATAAAGCGCGAAAAATAACACTCTTCGGTAACACCTCTATTCTATATAAAACGCTTTGCACGACGTGGGGACGAACGTTATTAAAAACAGCGACAAAGAAAGGCTTGTCGAGCTACAGATGAAAAACAAAGTTCATGCATTTCTATTGGTTATCTGAAGAGGCTTTAAAAGAACAAAGACCTTTGCCATTTGTTTTTTAAAGAAACTACAGAGCCTGTGGTTTTTCGTTAGACAAAAGGGCCACCCGAAAGGGCACCAATGGTCAATACAAAAACAGGAGACTGTCGGCTAATGTTACATTTTGACTTTTTTTCCACATAATCTATAGAATCCCTTTAATATCTGTACTTTTCCAGAGTACACAATCTTCGGTGTTGATGCTTTTAAAGACATTCAAAAACGATTAGAGCGGATGTCCATGTTCGGCCCTATTCGAAATTGAGTTTAGATAATTGTCTTTATAACGCAGCGATCAGGGCTTTTGTCATACATGAGGTCGATGTTCTTTCTTCTGTTTTCTCGAAAAAGCAGAAACATGATGACGTTTTTCCTCTCCAGTTCCATAAGTTAGTATATGGATAGACTAGATAAACAAACTCGGCCTATTTTATAATTTGTGAATGTAAAACTTTCAACGCATTTTCAAAACAGAAATACGGTAATTGCTGTACCGTCACAAAGAAAATAAAAGCTTAAATACAGTTTCCGGCTGTTTTTTTGGAGAGTCTGCATGTTAATTGCTTCTCACAGCAATCACAAACCTTGCATTTAAATACCCAAACGGACATTGTTCCAATTTAAGAGCAGGATAAGCACATAAACCATTGTACAATACGGAACAGCCGTGAATGCAACTGTAGTTTACTCAGCGGATTTCAAATCAAAACTTTTGTCTTGTTGTCTTAGTGTCGTTAGAAACCCTTTATAGAGAAATCTTTTTAACGTATATCATGTTCTTTAAGGGCAGGACGTAACTTTACAAAGTTTCACCGCTTCTGTCAAAACCGTATTGTATCAGTCAAAACAAAGTCATTTCAAACTCATTTTACACCAATGAGACTCATTCTGAAGAAAAGAAGTGAGTTGTTTTTGTCTTGTTTTGTTTTGTTTTGTTTTTGTCGTCACCCCACGTAATTAAAAGTCGCTTATATATCGGATGCAATACCAAAGGCAACCTTAAAAAGATAAATGTGGCTTCTCGAACAATGCTGCAAATTTTTTAAAAGTGCGGCAGCAAAAGCAATCGTTTCACACAATTTTTCAAAAAGGAAAAAGTATTCAAGGTTATTTTCATTAGAGTGCGCGTCAAAATCGCCATCTCGTCTATCTTTCTCCCGTCCTCAAAGTCGGTACAGCTGACGCAGAAAACACTTCAGAAACTATTTAGTTGTTATTATTTTTCATGTCCTGGCGACCATATTAGGGGTACGAGTTTTATATAATTAAATATTGAGGCTTGTCGTAAACTTTCAGTCCATAAATTGGAAGTTGTAATTAATACGGGCCCAACTCGAAGGTAAAAAAATGACAAAGATTCTACAGTGTCCTAATATTGAGCTTGTGAAAATACACCCAGAGTGCGATTGAAATTGCGAGTTTCAATATACGATTCGCTGAAGCGGAAAAGAAAAACAAACTTGTTGTGTCTGGTCGATATTTGTAGGGTCAGTTCCTGTGGTTGTGGTTTATCCTGCTCGAGATTGCGGAAAATGTTAAGCGACTAGAACAATTTTGTTTTAAATTACTTTATTATCAATCCAGTGAGTGTAGACACTTGAGTATATTTCCCAGACAGTTTGTATCCACATATACATAGTGTCTGAAGTGTACAGTACCCACCCACCCACCCACCCACCCACCTTCCCGCGGACAAGTGGAAAACGGTCCTTTTTCTTTTCTAGACACATGGTTCCTTAAGTTAACGTTTTGTAGACAAACTCTTTTTCTGCGTCAGATATAAATATATCAAATATAAGATGGATTTTTTTTAAAAAGACTTTTTTGAGAAACAAGGCCTTGCCAGTATTTTGAGAAATATGATACTTTGATCAACAGAAAAAACAAAGTTTTCCTTAGTTTTCCTCAGCTCTCGTATGCTATTTTTATTTGTGTTTTAGGCCAATGGTAGCAAAATCAAAGACATTCAAAGTGTTGACGCATCTTTGTCAATGCACAAGCAAATTACAAAACAACCGCATGTTTGCCGTTTTCCAATTCCAATTCCAATTCCCGTTCTGCTCTGCTTTCGTATCCACCCACGCGTTCCCGCTGTGGGCTGGTTCTGAGAGTCCAGGTGTGCAAACAGCTTCCGGCGGATGTCGTCAGATACTTCAGTGACTGGAACGGACGTTGCGAAAACCAACTCCTCAACTTCCGCTTTCAGTCCGGAAACGTCACTCCGTATTAGTTCCAATCACACAGCCCAGGTTTGCAAAACAATTTTTTTTTTCAAAAACATAAATTTTTTGAAAATATGATCGCTTAAAACATTCTATGAGAAACAAAATGTTAGTCATGTCAAATTACTTCTACTTTTACTTCTTACTTCTACTTTTACTAACATCTCAGGCAGAAAATGTAACATTGTATTGCTAAAACAGCACGCTTTTTAAGCTGGCTCCGATCTTTTTTTCATCTAAAGACTAAATCTTACAAATGGCTCAGTTATCACGGAATACACCATATTTTGTTAGCTGGTTTTACAACAACTCTTTCACTTTATCTCAACCTGAATCATGCATTGCTTCCATTATTAGCTAACCCACAATGCTTCTAATATAAAATACTCTGATTTTAGCAACCAACTGCAGGCTGGTGATCTCTATCCCCTTTTGGGTTAAATTAGAATTGTGCTGCCAGAGTTTGGCACCACCTTAATTTTCTTAAATATTAAGGTGGAGCCAAAATCTAACTTTAGAAACTTTTTAAAAGTCCCCACTTGTTTCCCTTGTTGAGCCTACAAGTGGTACACAAGAAAAATTGTGGGCCTCTCAGCTCATTCTTCGTATAAACGCAGTTGAATACTAAAAACTGAATGTATCTGAGGTCCTGGCAACAAATTGCATTCGAGTAGTTGACGAATAACAGGTGGAAGGAATCTACCATGATCTGTCACAGTCAGCATCCTTTTTCATAAAGTCAAGTGGCACACAAAGTGAAAATCAGTTAAATGGGAGCAAACTCAAGTCCCAAAGTACCGTTTCACCCCATGCAGTAACCGACACAATTGAAAAAGACCAGGTTCACGCATGCCCACGCGTGCAATAACGTCGAATGCCATGAAACCGCTTTTATAAACATTGAAGTATTTTGCTTCAAACTAAGACAAAACGCTGATGGGTTTTTGGATAAGAAAAGACTCAAAAGTGTGACAATTTATTGAGCAAGCAAGAGGGATGGAAGTTTGGAGTTTGTTTCAAAACAAGACAGACGCCATTTGGGTCTCGGTATTGCAACATTGGCCTACTAGCAGCCTACATATCAAATGAAGTATGTGAAAAAAGGAAGGAACTATGGATAATATATGTTGAAAAAAGGGATGGAAAGAAATTTGTAAAATTTCAGTTTCGGCCCGCAACCGAGAGCCACTATGCTAAAACTGTTTAAGGCTTCTCTTTGTATGACAGTTCTTAAAAACTCAAAAGTTTTAAAAAATACCTTTAAAGCAAAATCTGTTAATTGAAAATTGCTTCTTAACAGAACCTATGAAAGACCATTCAAGGCCATTATCCCATTTTGCCAACTTTAAAATGAATAGTTCGTCTGGAAAATAAGCCTTTGATGCTGCCCAGACATTTTTCCTACCGGTAACTGGTGGTAAAATGTTTATCTCACGCATTTCGAGCACTCGAGGTCACATTTTTGAGGCTGCAGTTCACCATCACATGCCAAATCGATAAGATGTGTGCGAGTGCAAGCCTACAACGAGTTCTGGGTCACTGGAGAAGAAGAGTTTCACACACAACGAAACCGCTTAACGATGCACTCTCTGGTGGCACAACTTTGTTGGGCAGTACGCTTGAATGCTACTCGCACCGTCAACCGACACTTGCCGCCAGTCCAGTGCTTGTAGCAGGTACAGAACTCGCTCAAGCAAACTGCGAACAAACGGGTCAGTCGATATTCAAAGTGTGTCTAAACTAACGAAACGGTCGAGGATTCTGTCTGACTGCCCGCGTGAAAAAACACACACTCACAAAATGGAGGTTAAGAGTTTAATGAACCTTCCCTTCTTCGTTAGGAAAGAACAGTCAAGCCTATCACAACCACAGAACCTCGACAACGGACTGCTTTCAAGGTAATTAGGCCCACGTTATCAAATCACAATATGAACGACTGCTTGTTTTATAAGAGGTCTGTAGTAATTACTGAGAGCTCTTGGCTTTTCAAATGGAAACATTCAATAAAAATCATTCGGGAAGGCGACTTGGTCCTGGGTGTACGACGTAGAGACAGCGCGCAGTTTTGGCTTTCAGTTTAAAGTTTGGAATATAGGCGGTATATTCAAAGGTTGTGAAACGTGGTGCAAGAAATCGTTATACATCCCCCAATTCCGTGCTTCACTTTTTATCTTTTGACTTTCTAGGAGCTAGGCGTTGGAGGCAATTTAACAACCAATAAGTAAATCTTTTCAAAAAATCGAGTCTCTATAGCCGATGGATAAAGCCGAATTTTGTGTTGTTTGGCGGCCCATGTCTCGGTATTTGCTTTTAAGGTATCGCCTAGCCTTGTACCGTTAGAGGTCATTAATAAACTAAGCGACGATGGCGGCCGTAACACTCTGTTAACAATGGACGCTGGTTTTTGTTTAAAAAAGTATATTAAAGCTACTCTTGTTCATCGCAAAGGTTAACACAATGAAAAGTTTCACTTCAGGAAACTCAGACTTGAACAATGCAAGTCTTTTACGCATTCTACTTGCTGTAAATCGAATATTTAACGTTCCACGGCTTTCAGTCTTGTTTACAAGGACCCACAAGTAACTCATTAATTTCTCAAAACTTGACCAACATGAAAGCAGTACTAACTAATCTACAGTCAAGTTACAGTGCGGGCTAATATATATA